>SJYA01010155.1:0-13988 GCA_006410615.1 Neotragus moschatus
CAAGGGTCCTTGCAAAGCAGAAGCAAATCCACAGTCCCGACAAAATTCCCACGTCTTCAGCTAGAGCACCAGGCTCAGACTCCACACCGTGGAGGTTGGATCAGTTACAACGAGCCACTCCAAACACAAGGATGTAACAAAGAACAATCACTTCTTTTGCTCATGAGTCTACAGTTTGAGCAGAGCCCAGTGGGGGTGGCTTGTTCCCGCTGCACGTGGTGTCGCTGGGACATTTGAAGGGCTTCTCTCTCCTCGCTTCCCTCAGTGAACTTCCTTCCTTCCCAATACCTCAATTTTACCTTCTCTTTCCTGACTCTCTCTAGATGTCTCTCTCTTTGCTTTTTTCAATCCCCTGACCCCTCCCACCTTTTCTCCTTCCTCTTTCTCTGCCCACGCTTGTCCTTGCTTTTGATGTGGAATTAGCTGTCCTCACCCACTCACTGTCCCATTCTAGACACTGCACCATGGGACTCGGGACAGATTCCAGGTCAGTCCTCTGCCTCATCCGTGTCTCTTCCAGAATCAGTATAAAGAGACAGGCAGAACAATCACAAATCACAAAGCTTCTAATATTTTTCATCTCTCCCATTTTTTCCTACTCCTCATCTCTCTGCACTGGCCGGTCCACAGCCAAGAGTTAACACTTTCATCTTTGCCTCAGGTTTCCATGTGTGGAGGACCCAGGCTAAGATAAACACCAAAGAAATGCTTCTGAAGACAGGCTGTGCGGATGGACTTTAGAATCAAAGTGCCCACATATCTGAAAGGGCGAGTGAGCCGTTGCTGCTGGTCAGTGGGATTGTATGAATGCAGGGTGCCTGCCCTCTCCACCTTTCTCTTCCCCATTTTGTGCCTTTGTGCCCTGTAGATCAATTTCTCTCACACTGAACATCCCTGTGCACCAGAAAATAGGAAACAGGGAGGAAAGTTAAGAAGGAAATTGTAGAAAAAGAAGCAAAAAACTGTCAGAGTGCTGGTCATGAAGAGAAGCAGGGGGAAGTGAGGGGAATATTAGGAGGTAGCAGCTGCAGCCAAGGCATCATCCCAGTACAGGAGAACCTAAAGTGGGGAGACAGGGTGGAATTTGAGGCTGGATTGTGTGTAATGACAGGTTGGAAATTGTTGGAAGGTTGGAGGAGGTTTGGAAGAATTAAAAGAAGGAATAAATAATTGATTCCAAGAGACTATTGGTTTTTTGAATTTAGATGCATCACCAAAGAGCAGTCCTTGTCAACAGAACTCAAAATGTACTTTAGGCTAAAACAGAAAATCAACAGTATATGTGTGCATAGAGAGAAAATGACATTCTTCCCCCTTCCTCACCCCGCCTCCAGCCCAGCTTCTCCAAGTGACTTTTTATGTCTTACTCTAAAAAGAAAACTTCACTGTAAAAATTAACACATGCAGAGAAGGCTATAAAACAAAAATATACCATTTAATGAATTTTTAAAAGCAAATCTTATGGATTCACTAACCTCCATAAGAAATAAAATTTTGTCAGGACTCCAAACTTGTTCCTTCCAGATGACAAATCCCTTCTGAGACATATCCTCCAAGATCATTTGCAGGTACAAAAACCTCCAGTCAGTAGAAAAAGTTAACCATATGCTGCCACAAGCAGGTAGAGTCCTGGTCACTGAAACCAGAAGGCTGATGATACTGACCCTCAATTACCTCACAAGCAACCAATCAGAAGAATGTCCTCTAGCTGATCCTGTAACACACAGCATTCTTCCTCAACCTGTCTTGAAAACCCTTTCCCAGAAAATGAGTGGGGAGATCAGAGGCAATGGGGGTGGGGGAGAGGGTGACGTTAGCTCCCCAAACTTCTTGCTGTCACCTGCAGTAAACGCTGCACTTTCCTTCACCATAATCCTGTGTCAGCGGATTGGCTTTTTTGCACACAGGCCAGCAGACTCAAGTTTGGTTCAGTAACCCTTGACATGAGAAGACAGAAATAAGGCAAGAGGTAATTAAAATAAACAGAGGAAGAAAAAATAAATTAGCAGGAAGGAAAAATCAGGAATGAGCTAGTAAGGAACAAATTTTCTTTTCTTGTAACAAATTTTCTTCTTTTCCTCCTTTTCTTTCCTTTTACTGAGCTCCAAAATCACTGCAGATGCTGACTGCAGCCATGAAATTAAAAGACACTAGCTTCTTGGAAGAAAAGCTATGACCAACCTAGACAGCATATTAAAAAGCAGAGACATTACTTTGCCAACAAAGGTCCATCTACTCAAAGCTATGGTTTTTCCAGTAGTCATGTATGGATGTGAGAGTTGGACCATAAAGAAAGCTGAGCACCAAAGAATTGATACTTTTGAACTGTGGTGTTGAAAAGACTCTTGAGCATCCCTTGGACTGCAAGGAAATCAATCCTGAATATTCATTGGAAAGACTGATGTTGAAGCTGAAGCCCCATAATTTTGGCCACCTGATGTGAAGAACTAACTCATTGGAAAAGATCCTGATGCTGAGAAAGATTGAAGCCAGGAGGAGAGGGGGACGACAGAGGATGAGAAGGTTGGATGGCATCACCGACTCAATGGACATGAGTTTGAGTAAACTCTGGGAGTTGGTGATGAACAGGGAAGCCTGGTGTGCTGCAGTCCATGAGGTCACAAAGAGATGGACATGACTGAGCAACTGAACTGAACTAAGAACAAAGATTTAATAAGGAGGTTAAAAAAACAGAAGACCCCAGAAAAGCAAAACAAATGCAGTTAAAACTGGAGCAAAGCAACCTTGAACTGTACTGGTCTACTTACACGTGGGTTTTATTTTCCAATATTAAAGAACAGAGACTACACAATTCATGACGTTGAACCTGCTCATGTGGACCACAAACACAGAGGAACCTCAGAAGTGGAGGAATTACGGGTACAGATGATCAGCTATAACTTACATGTGGATTTAGACTCTGAGGAAGAATGGTGCCCACAACCCACATGTCATTCAAGGGTCAACTGTGCATTAACAGTAGCTTACCAACTACCGCACAAATCAGGCTTAGCCAAAAACAGCTATGAGGCTTCAGCTCACCCTTCTCCAGGCCATCTGCCTCTCAACCCATAGCAAGCCCGTGGCCTCAGCTGTGGCTGCACGCTGTCCTTCAGGAGACACCACACTACCCCTTCTCATTGTCTGGTCCTGAAGCCAACACTCTGAGCTGTGGGTAAACAATGTGTATTCCCCTCTCATGGGCTGACCTTGGCAAATCCGCCAGAGATATTTTCAGGGAAGGATTGGTTTCAGGTTGTCTGGATCAGAAAACAAAATCATGCACGGACACAAAATTTTCAGCATCTGGATTATCTAATATAGACACCGGTCAAGTTCCCGGGACTGGAGAAGGGAATGGCTACCCACTCCAGTGTTCTTGTCTGGAGAACCCCAGGGGGAGAGGTGCCTGGCGGTCCACAGTCCATGGGGTCGCAAAGAGTCAGACATGACCGAGTGACTATCACAGGTCCCTGGGAACTTGGAAACCAGACACATACACAGTGTGATCTGTCACAGAGCAGTGCAACCCTAACAGAGCTCTGGGGCGGGACCGGATTACCGGTGAGGACTAGATTTCACAAGGCTTGAGTCCGGGATTTGGCGCTGCCTTCTCACACTACCATGGCAAAGAAGAGTGGTAACATCAAGTCTTCTTACAAGAGGGAGTCTATACAGCTTGGTTGTGATGTTGACTCGGATTTTGCTGGACCTGCAATCCATGGTTCAGCTGTCTTTGACTGTGAAGGCTGGCTTGCTGGGTTCCGTGACCTGGGACAGTGCCAAATCAAAGCTAACAAGGAATAACTTTGCAGGGCACTGTACAGGACTGGGGACTTCCAGCTAAACACAATGTCACTGATTCTGAGGACAGAATTTGAAGTATCAGTGTATCAGAAGGAAATTCATCTTGACATTTGGGTGAATGTTGCTTAAACATTAGGTACCAGCTACACTCATTTGGGCGTTAAAACTGAATATCACTTGGATCTTGCTGCTTCTGTTTCTGAAAAAAACCAACTCTAGTTTAGTTGGAGTAGGCTATACTCAGCCTCTGTGCCTGGTGTGAACCTAACACTGTCCTGGTAAACAGGAAGAGCATACTGCCTGGGGGCCATGAACTTGACATTTCTCTGGGGTTGGAAGTTTATCCAGCTGTAGAAACTTCTTGCAGGGAAGAGATATCAGAAGACTGGGTCTTAACACAATTGCTCTGTGACCAGTAGGATTAACTACCCCTCCTGGGCTTCCAGGTGGTGCTAGCGGTGAAGAACCCGCCTGCCAATGCAGGAGGCATAAGAGATGCAGGTTCGATCCCTGGCTCAGGAAGATCCCCTGGAGGAGGGCATGGCTACCCACTCTAGCATTCTTGCCTGGGAAATCTCATGGGCAGAGGAGACTGGCAGACTACAGTCCATGGGGAACCAAAGAGCTGGACTCGACTGAAGTGACTTAGCATGAATGCACACACCCCTGATCAAAACAAAGGATGATCTGCACAAGAACCGTATTTTAAATGTTTAGACAATTTCATATCACCTGGTCTCTTGTGAACTTGGTTATCTATCTAGTTACCAATGCCGCCTTCATGGAGCATTTTTAGATGCATTCACCTTGCATTTTTAAATCTATTTAACTGTCAAATGTACTAACCACCAAAATGAAGCTGACCTTTGTGAAAATTGTTTATAAAAAAGGAAAGGCAAAACCCTCTCTCCAGGGTTGCTCAACCACAGCACTCTGGATGTTCTAGATCGCTCTGCATTGGGGAAGGCGTCCTGTGCCGTCCAGTGTCTCACAGCAGGAGCTGGCCTCTGCCCAGCACTGCTCATGTCACCCCCATATCAACTGGTGTCTGCACTGGATGCATCAAGAGGCAGCCTTCACCTGGGGATCTGAGCATTTCTCCTGGTTCACTTCAGCTCAGTTCAGTCGCTCAGTCGTGTCTGACTCTTTGTGACCCCGTGAACCGCAGCGTGCCAGGCCTCCCTGTCTGTCACCAGCTCCCGGAGTTCACTCAAACCCATGTCCATTGAGTTGGTGATGCCATCCAACCATCTCATCCTCTGTCATCCCCTTCTCCTGCCATCACGGAGCATTAGGGTCTTTTCAAATGAGTCAGTTCTTCACATCAGGTGGCCAAAGTATTGGAGTTTCAGCTTCAACATCAGTCCTTCCAATGACACCCAGGACTGATCTCCTCTAGGATGGACTGGTTGGATCTCCTTGCAGTCCACCCATAGCCTTGACTAGACCTGGTAGATCAGGTCAAATTTGAGTCGAGGTGGAGGACACTCAGCTGGTTGTCAGTGAATTGCTTGATGTTGTGAGAACCTATCCCAACACATAGATGCTGCAATTAGCCCTAAAATCATTTTAGGGACACTGCCCTAAGGAATAAAGGACATGGCAAGTGTGACCTCAATCTTTTTTTCCTAATGAATCTAAATAATAGTTATCTTTTCTGCTCTAAGATGTTTATGTTGAGGGCTTGATTTGACTGACCAATAATGGTAGGGTAGGAAAATTAAGGAATGGCATCCCCTGTTCTTTATCTCCCTCAGGGAGTCCAAAGTAAGAGGAGCAAACTTGTGTCTGGGACCCAAGACTTGAAGTTCCAAACTCAGAACATCTAAAATGGAAATCAACCCAAAGAAGGCATTATTTTAAAATGTCCCTTTAGGTCTCAGTCAATTTGAAAAATGAATTCAGAGAAACTCAGAACCACAAAGTGACCTAAGTTATCCCCTTCTCTCCTTGTTAGCATCCTATTTTTCCATCTCTGAGGGTCTGGGCTTAGGAGCTGGGTTCCACGTCTCACACACTCAGCTCTCAGTGGTAGAACAGGAGCACAGCTGCCTCAGTGATCTCCCGGCTGGAGCTGTGACCCAGGTGAGCTCCGTATCCGTTCCAGTCAAAGGAGAAATCTGCTCACTGCAAGAGACTGCTCTCTGAAAAGTATCCTCCTCCACCGATGCAGTGCTGGGGGACAGGGAGAAGACACAGTGAGGGGTTGGCTGTGGACACCAGCAAGCTCTGAATCTTCAAATCAGAATCTTTAGTCTGTTCCTAGTGGGCTTTGTTCCCCTGTGCATAAAACCCACTCCTCCAGTAGCCTCTGAAACAATGTCCTTCTCTGAATTCCTTTTGAACTTCCCTCAAATTAACCCTCAGGCCTGCTAGCCTACCTTTCCCCATAAACGCTTTTCCTCGGGGCTCTGTCCACACCTCACTATCTGGATGATGGCTCATCTTCATAAACCAGGGCCCCTTGCTTACGTGGCTACCACAGGTGACACCTCATGCAGCTTGCCATCATGCATTTATATCTCTGTCCCAGTTCATCCGAGTTCCTTAATGACTCCATCAGCTGTGCATGTCTAGTATCTATTGCTTTGTAAGTACCTATCATGCATTTTACAGGAATCAGCTTTGGCAAGGGTATATGCAAATGGGACTTGCCACGTGTCCCAGTGGTAAAGAATCTGCCCACCAATGCAGGAGATGCCAGAGACGGGAGTGGGATGCCTGGGTCGGGAAGATCCACTGTAGTAGGAAATGGCAACCCACCCTGATATTTCTGCCTGAAAAATTCCAAGGACAGAGGACAAAAATTCCATGCACACCTCACGGCACATGCAAATGGGCACAGATGCCCGGGATAAGGCTCCATGGAAGCCAGAGTGGGGAAAACACCCTACTCTCCAAAGTCCACGTCTGTATTATCCTCTGAACATAAGCAAGAGGCCCTTCCACAGGCTGCAGCTGCTGCCTCTTGACTGACACATGGACAAACTGATCATTGCAGGGGGAAGTGAAGATGTCCTTGACCTCAGGGTCACATTTCTCAGAGTGACACGTGTGGGAGGAAAATGTGCTGAGTGAACTTTATTATTCTTAGAGCTCTGACTCCCTCCTTCTCCTCCCCCTCGGCCAAAAAATGACCCTCCAAGACAGTCTCCAGTCATCACAACTGTGATGCTCTCTTCTACAAGACTGGAAAAACAACAAAAACGTAAAGCTCCTACAAGTTCATATGAATACTGGAGAATAACTTCACGACCTCAACATATGGAAATACTTCTTGAACACAATATAAAAGTACTACTCATGCATGAGAATACAAACAAATTAGACTTCAGTACAGGAAATTATGTCCAGTGGTCAAAAGATAAAAGCTTTCAATTATGAAATAGGTCCTGGGGATATATTGTACAGAATGGTGACTAGTACTGTATTGTACATTGATGAGTTGTGCGAGAATAGATATTAATTTCTCATCACAAGAAAAAAAATTGTAACTACATATGCTTGTGGATGTGGACTAGACTTATTATACCAATCACATGCAATGTATAAAAATATAGAATTATTATGGCATACACTTGAAATTAATATAATGTTAAATGTCAATCTAATTTCAATTAAAAAGTGATAGTAACACTTTAAAAATTATGTTCACGAATTATTAGCAAAAGAGTAAAACTGCAAGCCATGGAGAAGCATGTCATCATACTCCACAGGGGGGTGCCCTCTCGTGCAGACACACACACACGGACAGGTCGTTGTGTTGTCCAGCAACTCACTTGCTCACTATTGCAGCCAGTGACTCTCATTCCAGCACACGGGGCACTGGCTGCCCTCTCACAGTCCCTGCCCGTTATATGAGATTCAGATTCTCTAAGTGCAGAGTTCCTCTCCTGGACCCAATCCTTCAGAGAATAAATTCTCTGGTAGGAAAAACTCTTGCTCTTTCTTGAGAAGCCAAATTTGTCAGCCTGCTTGGCAAACAAACCACCTCTGCAGCTGTCTCCTGGCCCTCTTGCCATTCTTCTGTAGGGATTGAGGCTCAGAAAGCCAGCACAAGAAAATTCTGATACTCTGGTGAGTGCTATGAACAATAAATTTCCTTGCCACACTGCCAGGAGTTTCCTGTTTTCTGCCAGCATCTATGAAACTGTGAGTGGCTAATTCTTTAGCTTAGAAGAAGGGGAAAATCTTACACTCATCACTGCTCAAGAGTCACCAGGATAGACAGAAGAGACGGGCACACTGCTCTTTATCTCCATGACAGGGATCTGTTTAGCTTAAAAGTGTTTAAAATGAGAGGATCCTGGATTGGTTTATTACTTACCACCTGCTTCACCACAGCTTTCTTAGATTTCCTTGCTGTTTCAAGGCAGGAAAGACCAGAAAGGGTCTTCGGTTCTGCTCATGCAAAATGTCTCAGGAGAATGGGATGCTGCTAAAGGATGTTCTAACAGTCTGAGGCTGCTCACACCAGCCTTCCAGGCCATCATCTCCCAGTCCCTGCCCACTTCACCAGTTCATCACTTGACTGTGAAGCCACAAAGGTCAGGATGCTCTCGGGTAAGACTAGCTGACCGTGATCTAGCACATGCTTGACACCTGCATTCTTCTGCTCAGCTAATTAAAAAGTATCATTACTTCTCCTGTGTCCTTTGGACTTGAGAGGATGGGAAACTAGACAAGGTTGCTCGTTGCCACCACCCTCACCAGCTCCTTCTGGGAGCCCCGAGGCCAAGGCAATAGGAGCAGGAGCAACTAGCAGGGAGCACTGTCTTCTCCACAGCTCCCCTGAGCTCCCTGAGCTCCCTCAGCCACCCAGAGGCATCGAGCGGGGCCCCAGGACACGCATTAGCTTCAGATCAGATCCAGAGAGGCCAGCCAATCAGCACCCAGATCACAGTTCCGTCAGCTGCAAAATGTGACTTCTCTGCATCTGCACATCTCCCTCTCAGGGCCAGAACATCAGCCTCCTACCCAGCTCTCCTCCCTCTGCTCCACCTGGGTGCACACCTGCGTGAGCTGAAGAAGCAGCGGCTCCTGAGTGACTTACCTGCCCTCGGACCTCTGGTGGCCACAGGAGGAACAGCAGGAGGCAGAATCGGGGGCCGTGTCCTCTCAAGGACATGGAAACGGTTAGTCCATCCATTCTCTTGCCCTCATCTTGTTCTGCCAACTTCCTAGTAAGGAAAATGCAACAGAAAGTGATGGCTTTCTAGGCATTCTGGAACCTCCTGGAATAGCCCCCACCTCATCCAACCCTACGAAACCTCAAGGGGCCGTGGGTTTCTTTCTCTGAATCTCTCCTTCCCTCAGACTAAGCCCAGGGAGCTGGAACTGTGGTTCCTCACACACCTGGATCTTGTTCAGACTCAGAACACATTCGTCACTTCACAGAGAGCCCCCTCCTTCCGTCCTCACAGATGAAGGAGCAGAGAGTTCCCTGCCAGGTGGAGACTTAGAGCAGTGCCTCTGCAGAGAGTCTGAGGGGGGCGAAATGCTGAGCCTTTGAGAAGAGCCAAGTGTGGGCCCTGCCCATCACAGCCCACGTCGGGCTGCAGGCCCCACCCTCAAGCTGTCCTTCCTTGAAGGCTCCCGAGGCTCGGCCCTGGCAATGAGAAGGATTGTATAACTGTCTGGAGGGGCAGGAGGCAGCAGTCTTGGTCACACAGGTGACCCTCACCATGAGGGGGGCGAGCCCTGCAGGGTCAGAGCACACACGGTACTCCCTTCCGTAACAGACTCTCGGGATGGACGGGACCTCACGGGTCTCCCCTGCAGCCTGTCCTGCTCTCGCCTCAGTCAGTGCCCCAGGGCCTCACACACCTCCGTCAGGTCGTCATCCTTCCAGTCTCTCTCGAAACTTCTCCATGAAGCCTGCCCTGACACCCCCACCCCAGGCAAGGCTGATGGACGCTTCACTGTCCTACTACTGGGCTTTCTCCAACCCCTAACTGTGGCATGTCACACTGTCATGTATTTCTTTTATTTACTTTTGGGTTAGAAATAATTGAAAATTTACAGAACATTGCCAAAATAACAATATTACTTTAAAAATCCATATAGTTTCTACCTAAGTTTTGAAAAATAAATACTCACAGGAAATGTTTACAGGGTGGAGGAGGATCAGTAAGAATGTGAATTACATTTTTTCGTATTTCATCCCGTTTGCTTTATCATGTATTCCCTCTCTCTAAATGCACACGCAAACTCACAGACTCACTGTGCTTCCTTCTAGATGCTTCTGCGAGTCCTCCCATAGCAGCACCACCCCCATCCGCCTCACCTGTGCCGCCATGATCTGAGGTCTGGGGAGGGTGGCTGGCCTGGCCTCTGCAGTTCCACACCTCATATCTCTGGTACATTCATTTTGTACCAGAAACAATTTTGAGAAAGTATTCTGCTGAGACAGAGCCTTCCTTGCTCCTGGAGGACTGGCCATCCCACACACACCCACCTGTGCCACAGAGCAGGCAGCCCAATTAGCTGCCCGAGCCACAGAGAGCCCGCTCCCAACACTGCAGTGTTCTTATGCTTCAAAGGTCATACGTCTTGATTCACTCACCCAGCCCTTCAAGTACCTTCTACTCTCCCAGTGGGAGGACCAGACCACAGGGGTTTCCTGCTGCAGGAATTGGGGGCTGGGAACAGCAAGAGGGATAGTAGTCTGGGGATGGGGTTACCATTCTCTACTTTGTGGAAAGGCCCACTCAGATGCACTGGGATTCTTCACTCTGCTTCACCCTGCCTTTTTAGGGCAAATAACACAGCAGAACCAGGTGGGTATTTTAGCATATATGTATGAAAAGAATTCTAATTTGCAAAAGAAGGAGAGAAAGACAGGCACACTGATCATACATCACAGAGTTCCTGAGGCTTTCCTTCATTGCTTTGTTTTTTTCCTGGTCCTTATCTTTCTGAATTGGCATATAGCAACTCACGTGTTGGCACTTTCCTCCTTGTCTCAGGTTTCCATGTGTGGAGGACACAGGCTAGGATAAAAAGCATCAGAAGTTGTCCTGGAAACAGGCTGTCAGGATGGGCTTGAGTCACATTTCTCACATACCTGAAGGGAAGAGTGACCCACTGTTGCTGGTCAGGGGGATTATGAGAATGCCTGGCACTTGCCCTCTCCACTTTTCCTTTCCCATTTTGTGCCCTTGTGCCCTGCAGATCAATTTCTCTCATCTCTGAACTTTCTGTGGACCAGAAGTTAGGAATCAGGGAGAGAAGCTAGGAAGGAAACTGTAGAAGCAGCAAGGAACTTTAGAGCACTGGACATGAAGAGGAGCTGGGGAAAGCGAGGGAGATGCTAGGAGGTGGGGACTGCAGCCAATAGACCTTCCAGTACCAGACAGCCTCAACTGGGGAGACGTGGAAGAGTTCGTGGCTGGACTGTGTGTGGGAACATGCTGGAAATGTTTACAGGGTGGAGGAATGTTCAATTCAGTTCAGTCGCTCCGTCATGTCCAACTCTTTTCGACCTCATGGACTGCAGCACACCAGGCCTCCCTGTCCATCACTAACTCCCGGAGTTTACTCAAATTCATGTGCATTGTATCAGTGATGCCATCCGACCATCTCATCCTCTGTCATCCCCTTCTCCTCCCACCTTCAGTCTTTCCCAGCATCAAGGTCTTTTCCAAAGAGTCAGTTCTTTGCAACAGGTGGCCAAAGTATTGGAGTTTCAGCTTTAGCATCAGTCCTTCCAATGAATATTCAGGACTGATTTCCTTTAGGATGGACTGGTTGGATCTCCTTGCTGTCCAAAGGACTCTCAAGAGTCTTCTACAACACCACACTTCAAAACCATCAGTTCTTCAACACTCAGCTTTCTTTATAGTCCAACTCTCACATCCATATATGACTACTGGAAAAACCATAGCTATGACTAGATGGACCTTTGTCAGCAAAGAAATGTCTCTGCTTTTTAATATACTGCCTAGATTTTTCACAACTTTTCTTCCAAGGAGCAAGCGTCTTTTCATTCCATGGCTCAGTCACTGTCTGCAGTGATTTCGGAGACTCCAAAATAAAATCCTTCACTGTTTCATTGTTTCACCATCTATCTGCCATGTAGTGATGGGACCAGATGCCATGATTTTGCTTTTCTGAAAGTTGAGTTTTAAGCCAACTTTTTCACTTTCTTTCACTTTCATTAAGAGGCTATTCAGTTCTTCTTTTCTTTCTGCCCTAAGTGTGGTGTTATCTGCATATCTGAGTTTATTGATATTTCCCTGGCAATCTTGGTTCTTGCTTGTGCTTCATCCAGTCCAGCATTTCTCATGGCATACTCTGCATATAAGTTAAATAAGCAGGGTGACCATATATGGCCTTGACGTACTCCTTTCCTTATTTGGAACCAGTCTGTTGTTCTATGTCCATTTCTAACTGTTGTTTCCTGACTTGCATACAGGTTTCTCAGGAGGCAGGTCAGGAGGTCTGGTATTCCCATCTCTTAAAGAATTTTCCATAGTTTGTTTTGATCCTCACAGTCAAATGTTAGTAAGAATGTAAAAGAGTAAATAAATATTTGATTATGAGAGAATATTGTTTTTTGTGAATTTAGATTCACCACCCATCACCAGTCTATAACAGCATAATTCAAAATGTACTTTAGGAAAAAAAAAATTTGTCAGTCTGTGTCTGTGTGGAGAGAGAATAGTATGACTTAAAGCTCCCCCATTCCAAACTTGCAATCAGTCCAGCTTCTCCCTGTGAAGTATTTAGGATTTATTATTTTTAAAAAATACTTTATTGTAAAAAATTAATACAGATACAGAAAAGGATTGAAAGCATAAACAGACATTTTAATGAATTGTGAAAATAAATACCTATAGATTCACCATCCTGTTTAAGTAACAAAAGTTTCTTTCCCACACAACTGCCAAAGATGGCAGAGGGGCAGGTCCTGGTGTTTGATAGCTGAGGCCATCTCCTGGCCTACCTGGGAGCCATCCTGGACAAGAAGGTGCTCCTAGGCCAGAAGGTGGTATTCCTGCACTGCTGGGGAATCAATATTTCCTGGAAGTTTCTACAGAAACAAGTTGAAGTGCCTGGCCTTCCTCTGCAAGCAGATGAACACCAACTCTCCCAAATCGAAACCCCCAACTGCATCTTCTGGCTGACAGTGTGAGACATGGTACCCCCAAGACCAGGCAAGGCCAGGCCACTCTGGACCACCTCAAGGTACTTGATGGGATCCCACCACTCTATGACATGAAAAGTGGACGGTGATCTCTGCCATCCTCCAGGTGACGTCTTGACATCTGTGTGCATCTGACACCTATGTGCAAGGTTTCCTGCCTGGGGCACCTAGCTCATGAGGCTGATTGGAAGTACGAGGCACTAGCAGCCACCCTGGAGGAGAAGAGAAAGAAGAAGAGCAACGTCCATTAGTGGGGAGGGGGAGGGGAAGCAGCTCAGGAGGCTACAGAAGCAAACTGAAAAGAACATAGAGAAGAAAACTGACAAATTCACAGAGGCCCTCAAGACCCGAGCATTCCTAGCCTGAGATCCATAAAACTGACTGCTGAGTTTTCAAGAGAAAAGAAACAGAAGTTTGCCAGGACTCCAAACATATTCCTTCCAGATGACAAATCTCTTCTGAGCCACATCCTTCAAGATGATTTGCAGATAATGAAACCCACAACAGATGGAAGAAGATAACTGTGGGCTGACCACAAGCAGGTGGGCTCCAGATCAGTTGGAGGTTGATGATGTTCAGTCCCAATTACCCCACAAACAACCAATCAGAAGAGTGTCCACCTGTTGATCTAGCATACAGCAACCCTCTTACCCATCCTGCCTTTAAACATTTTTCCCTGAAAGCCAGTAGGGAGTTCAGGGTCCAGGATTTGAGCGTTAGCTACCCAAACTCCTTGCTTAGAGTCTTCAATAAATGCTGCACTTTCTTTCACCACAATCCTGTATCAATAGATTGGCTTTACACATCTAGCAGATTCAAGCTGAGATTTGTAGCAACCTGACAGAGAGAGAGAGAAATAGGCAAGAAGAAACAAAAAGGAGTAAGAAAGAAGAGATAAAGGAGAAGGATGGAATCTGGAATGAGCTAGTGAGGGGGAAAGATTTATTAGGGAGGTGAAAAAAAGAGAAGATACTGGAAAAAAGCAAACACAGCTAACCCATGGGCAAAGTTGGTTTGAACTGTGCTCGTCCAC
>SJYA01010156.1:7885-22140 GCA_006410615.1 Neotragus moschatus
AAAAAAAGGCTCTGTAACTTTAAGATACTTAAGCTTCGTGCCCCTCGCAGTTGGAGGCTATAAGCAATTCACACACTACAAAAGGTCCAGGGAACTTGTTAGGCAAATGAGAGCATTTAAGTTAGAGCATTATCAGAGGGGGTTGAGCTGAAACACTCCTTTCAAATGCAGAAGACTAAAGCCTTGAATTAGCTTTTTCCAGAGAATGTCAGAAGAATTAGAAAAAGTACAATGTCAGGCAGATTCTTATTTTGGGAGGTACATGCTCAAGAAATACCAGGGGGAACCTCTGAGACTCAAATCATCCTTGCCTGTCGAGTCTGCCACATGACCTTGTCATGGGTGGGAATCCTCACGCTGGCTCCCGGCAGCAGGCATAATCTGGTTTCCTTATTTTGGGGGTGTAGGTGCTCAGGGAAACTCAGGGGGAATCTCTGCTCCATGACCTTGTCATGGGTGGGATTCCCATGCTGGCTCCCGGCAATAAGAAAGCCTTCCTCAGTGATCAATATAAAGAAGTAGAGCAAAACAATAGAATGGGAAACACTAGAGATCTCTTCAAGAAAATTAAAGATATCAAAGGAACATTTCATGTAAAGATGGTCAAAATAAAGGACAGAAATGGTATAGGCCTAACAGAAGCAGAAGANCCGGCAATAAGAAAGCCTTCCTCAGTGATCAATATAAAGAAGTAGAGCAAAACAATAGAATGGGAAACACTAGAGATCTCTTCAAGAAAATTAAAGATATCAAAGGAACATTTCATGTAAAGATGGTCAAAATAAAGGACAGAAATGGTATAGGCCTAACAGAAGCAGAAGATATTAAGAAGAGGTGGTAAGAATACACAGAAGAATTATACAAAAAAGATTTTCATGATCCAGATTACCATGATGGTATGATCACTCACCTAGAGCCAGACATCTTGGGATACAAAGTCAAGTGGGCCTTAGGAAGCATGACTATGAACAAAGCTAAAGGAGGTGATGGAATTCCAATTGAGCTATTACAAATCCTAAAAGATGATGCTGGGAAAGTGCTTCACTCAATATGCCAGCAAATTTGGAAAACTCACCAGAGGCCACAGGACTGGAAAATGTCAGTTTTCATTCCAATCCCAAAGAAGGGAAATGGCAAAGAATATTCAAAGGACCATACAATTGCACTCAACTCACACGCTAGCAAAGTAATGCTCAAAACTCTCCAAGCCAGGCTTCTATAGTACATGAACCGTGAATTTTCAGATGTTCAAGTTAGATTCAGAAAAGGCAAAGGAACCAGAGATCAAATTGCCTACATCTGTTGGATCAAAGAAAATGCAAGAGAATTCCAGAAAAATAGCTACTTCTGCTTCATTGACTACACTAATGGCTTTGTGTGAATTGCAAAAACTTTGGAAAATACTTAAAAGATGGGAATACCAGACCACTTTATTTGCCTCCTGAGAAATCTGTATGCAGGTCAAGAAGCAACAGTTAGAACTGGACATGGAACAACAGACTGGTTCCAAATCGGGAAAGGAGTATGTCAAGGCTGTATAAAGTCACCCTGCTTCTTTAACTTATATGCAAAGTACATCATACAAAATGCCAGGCTGGATGAAGCACAAACTGGAATCAGGATTGTTGGGAGAAATATTAATAACCTCAGAAAAGCAGATGACACCACCCTTATGGCAGAAAGTGATGAAGAACTAAAGAGCCTCTTGATGAAAGTGAAAGAGGAGAGTGAAAAAGTTGGTTTAAAGCTCAGCATTCAGAAAACTAAGATCATGGCATCCAGTCCCATCACTTCATGGCAAATAGATGGGGAAACAGTGGCAGACTTTATTTTGGGGGGCTCCAAAATCACTGCAGATGGTGACTGCAGCCATGAAAGTAAAAGATGCTTACTCCTTGGAAGGAAAGTTTATGACCAAACTAAACACCATATTAAAAAGCAGACATTACTTTGCCAACAAAGGCCCATGTATCAAAGCTATAGTTTTTCCAGTAGTCATGTATGGATGTGAGAGTTGGACTATAAAGAACCTAGGCATTGAAGAATTGATGCTTTTGAACTGTGGTGTTGGAGAAGACTCTTGAGAGTCCCTTGGACTGCAAAGAGATCCAACCAGTCCATCCTAAATGAGATCAGTCCTGAGTGTTCATTGGAAGGACTGATGTTGAAGCTGAAACCCCAATACTTTGGCCACCTGAAGCAAAGAACTGACTCATTGGAAAAGACCCTGATGCTGGGAACGGTTGAAGGCAGGAGGATAAGGGGATGACAGAGGATGAGATGGTTGCATGGCATCACCAACTCAATGGATATGAGTTTGGGTAAACTCTGGGTGTTGGTGATGGACTGGCAGGCCTGGTGTGCTGCAGTCCATAGGGTCACAAAGAGTCGGACACAACTGAGCAACTGAACTGAACTGAATAGGTATACAGGCATATCTCATTTTATTGTGCTTTGTGGATATTGTGTTTTTTACAAACTAAAGTTTTGTGGCAACCCTGCATTAAGCAAGTCTATAGGCACCAATTTTTTTTTCTCTCCACAACTCCTGGCAACCACTGATCTATTTTATAGTCTCCATAGTTTTGAGTTCCACTATTTCATATAGTTGGAATCATAAAGTATGTAGCATTATCAGACTGTTCTCTTTCACACAGCAATGTGATTTAAGATTCTTCTGTGTCTTTCATAGCTTTATAGCTCAATTCTTTTTTTTTTTTTTNCAATTTTTTTTTCTCTCCACAACTCCTGGCAACCACTGATCTATTTTATAGTCTCCATAGTTTTGAGTTCCACTATTTCATATAGTTGGAATCATAAAGTATGTAGCATTATCAGACTGTTCTCTTTCACACAGCAATGTGATTTAAGATTCTTCTGTGTCTTTCATAGCTTTATAGCTCAATTTCTTTTTTTTTTTTTGCTAAACATTAATAATAACCTAGATGGCATGTTAAAGAGCAGAGACATCACTTTGTCAACACAGGTCCATATAGTCAAAGCTATAGGTTTTCTAGCAGTTATGTACAGACGTGAGAGTTGGACCATAAAGAAAGGTAAATGCTGAAGAACTGATGCTTTCAAATTGTACTGTTGAAGAAGACACTGCCTCTGTAAATTATGTTGGGAAGAACTGATGTCTTAACAAAGTTAAACATAAATATCTCTCCATTTTTATAGATATTCCTTGATTTCTTTCATCAGAGTTTTGTAGTTTTCCTTATATACATCTTGCACGTATTTTATCAGGTTTATATCTAAGTATTTATTTTGCGAGGGTGCTAGTTTAAATGGTATTGTGTTTTTAATCTCAAATTCCAATGGCTTATTGCTAGCATATTAAAAACCAATAGTTTATGTATGTTAACCCTTATATTCTACAACCTTGTTGTATTCACTTATCAGTTCCAGGAGATTTATTTCTTGATTCTTTGGCATTTTTTACATAGTGTCATCTACAAACAAAGACATGTTCTGTTTATTTCTTCCCAATCAGCACATTTTTATTTCCTTATCTTATTGACTAACTCTTCCAATAGAATGTGTGAAAGGAGTGATGAGAGGGGATATCCTTAACCTATTTTTCTTTAAGAGGACAGTTTCTAGATTCTTAGCATTAAGTGTAATGTTAATAGTAGGGCTTTTGTTAATGTATTTTATCAAGTTCAGTAAGTTCCCCTCTATTCTTAGCTTGCTGGAAGTTTTAATAATGAGTAAGTATTGGATTTTGTCAAATGGGTTCTCTCCATGTGGTTTTTCTTTTTAGTTCATTGTAGTATATTACATGAATTGATTCTGAACGTTGAATCCACTTTGCTTACCTGAGGTAAATACTACATGGTTGTGGTATATAACTCCTTTTTACATCATTAGATTTGTTAATTTTTTTCATAAGAGATATAGGTTTTCAGGGTTCTTTCTTATAATGTCTTTAACTGCTTTTGGTGTTAGGGTAACACTGACTTCATGAACTAAATTAAGAAGTATTCCTTCTGCTTCAGTCCTCTGAAAGAGATTGTAGATATTGGCACAATTTATTCCCTAAATGTTCGGTAGAATTCACCAGTGAATCCCACTGGGACTGGTACTTTCTGTTTTGGATGGTTGTTAAATATTGATTCAATTTTTTTAACAAACACAAGCCTATTTATATTATTTATTTCCTCTCATGTAAGCTTAACAGTTGGTCTACCAAGGAATTGATACCTTTTATCTTGGCTATCAAACATGAGAGCATACAGTTTTTCATAGTACTCTTTTTTTTCATCCTCAGTGTCTACAGAATTCATATCCATAAACCCTATTTTACTTCTGATATTAGCAATTTGTATTTTCCCTCTTTTCACAGTCTGAATTATTAGTTTTGTTGGTATTTCCAAAGAATCATGTTGTACTTTTACTGATTTTTTTCTATTGATTTCCTGTTTTCAATTTTTTTGGTTTTTTAGTTATTTCTTTTCTCTTGCTTATTTGGATTTAATTTTCTCTTCATTT
Source organism: Neotragus moschatus (assembly GCA_006410615.1). Lineage (NCBI taxonomy): Eukaryota > Metazoa > Chordata > Mammalia > Artiodactyla > Bovidae > Neotragus > Neotragus moschatus. Next base: position 12,380 of record SJYA01010156.1, read on the forward strand.
CCTCAGATGGAAACTTAGATTATTGTTTTCATATAATTATTCTTTAGTTATGATGCATTTGATGTAAATTTCCCTCTAAGCACAGCTTTCACTGTAGCCCACAAATTTTGATAAGTTGTATAATCAAATGTTTTTATTTTATTTTCCTCTGTTAGACAGTTATATATTCTTGACTCTTATATTTGAGATTGTACCAGAAATTGCAACATATATTCTACAAAATCAGTAGAATCTTTGACCTTCCTCTCAAATACCCCAAGGAACTGAGGGTCCTTTAAATCCATTTGGCTGCACACTCCAGCCTAAATGCTATTGCCATCATGTATTTTAAACCCGACTGTTTTATGTATTTATTTATATTTTTCCATATATTTATTCCTTTGTTCCTCATCATCTTTTCCTGTATCTCTGAGTATTCATTGGTGATATTTTCCTTCTCCTGAAAAAACATACCTTAGTAGTTTCTTCAATATACATTTCCAGGTAGCAAATTCGGTAACTGTGCTGTTTTCGATTATGTTTTTCTTTCACCATAATTCTTTAAGGATATTTTAAACTCGGTATAGAAACCTACTTTATCAGCTGTTTTCTTTCAGTAGGTTTAACCTTCCATCCGACTGTCTCTGGCTTCCATCAGTGCTGTTGAGTTCATCATTCTAATTATTATTTGAAGATAAAATCCACTTACCTCANTTTCAATTTTTTTGGTTTTTTAGTTATTTCTTTTCTCTTGCTTATTTGGATTTAATTTTCTCTTCATTTTCTCAGATGGAAACTTAGATTATTGTTTTCATATAATTATTCTTTAGTTATGTATGCATTCAATGTAAGTTTCCCTCTAAGCACAGCTTTCACTGTAGCCCACAAATTTTGATAAGTTGTATAATCAAATGTTTCTTATTTTATTTTCCTTTGTTAGACAGTTATATATTCTTGACTCATGCTTGAGATTGTTCTACAAATTGCAACATATATTCTGCAAAATCAGTAGAATCTTTGACCTTCCTCTCAAATACCCCAAGGAACTCAGGGTCCTCTAAATCCATTTGGCTGCACACTCTAGCCTAAATGCAATTGCTGTCATGTATTTTAAACCCCACTGTTTTATGCATTTATTTAGATTTTTCCATATATTTATTCCTTTGTTCCTCACCATCTTTTCCTGTATCTCTGAGTATTCATTGGTGATATTTTCCTTTTCCTAAAAAAACATAACTTAGTAGTTTCTTCAATATACATTTCCAGGTAGCAAATTCTGTTACTGTGCTGTTTTCAATTATGTTTTTCTTCCACCATAATTCTTTAAGGATATTTTAAACTCGGTATAGAAACCTACTTTATCAGCTGATTTCTTTGAGTAGGTTTAACCTTCCATCCGACTGCCTCTGGCTTCCATCAGTGCTGTTGAGATCATCATTCTAATTATTATTTGAAGATAAAATCCACTTACCTCAGGCAGTCCTCAGAATGGGAGAAAGTAATACCAAATGAGAAAACTGACAAAGAATTAGTATCCAAAATATACAAGCAGCTCATGTACTTCAGTTTAGTTCAGTTCAGTTCGGTCACTCAGTCATGTCCGAGTCTTTGCGACCCCATGAATTGCAGCACGCCAGGGCTCCCTGTCCATCACCGACTCCTGGAGTTCACTCATACTCACGTCCATCGAGTCAGTGATGCCATCCAGCCATCTCATCTTCTGCCTTTCCCTTCTCCTCCTTCCCCCAATCCCTCCCAGCATCAGAGGCTTTCCAATGAGGCAACTCTTTGCATATAGCTCAATACCAGAAAAATGAACAGTCCAGTCAAAAAGTGGACAAAAGACATTAAAAGACATTCCTCCAAAGAAGACATATACATGGCTAATAAAGACATGAAAAGATGCTCAACATCACTCATTATTAGATAAATGCAAATCAAAATCACAGTGAGGTATCATCTCACATTGGTCAGAATGGCCATCATCAAAGTCTATAACAATAAATGGTGGAGGGTGTGAAGAAAAGGGAATGCTCTTACACTGTTGGTAGGAATGCAAACTGGTACAGCCACTATGGAGAACAGTGTGAGATTCCTTAAAAAACTGGGACTAGAACTGCCATACCACCCAGTAATCCAACTGCTGGGCATACACTCCAAGGAAACCAGAATTAAAAGAGACATATGTACCCCAGTGTTCAGTGCAGCACTATTTACAATAGCTGGGACAGGGAAGCAACCCAGATTTCCATTGACAGATGAATGGATAAGGAAGTTGTTGTACATATACACAATGAAATATTACTCAGCTTTTACAAAGAATGCATTTGAGTCAGTTCCAATGAGATGGATGAGCCTGGAGCCTATTATACAGAGTGAAATAAGTCAGAAAAAGAAAGACAAAAACTGTATAATAACACATATATATGGAATTTAGAAAGACAGTACCAANTTTACAATAGCTGGGACATGGAAGCAACCTAGATTTCCATTGACAGATGAATGGATAAGGAAGTTGTTGTACATGTACACAATGAAATATTACTCAGCTTTTAAAAAGAATGCATTTGAGTCAGTTCCAATGAGATGGATGAGCCTGGAGCCTATTATACAAAGTGAAGTAAGTCAGAAAAAGAAAGACAAATACTGTATAATAACACATATATATGGAATTTAGAAAGACAGTACCAATGATCCTACATGCAGGCCAGCAAGGGAGACATAATATAAAAAACAGACTTTTGAACTCAGTAGAAGAAGGTGAGGGTGGGATGGTTTGAGAGAATACCACTGGAAGATGTACATTACCATATGTAAAACAGATGACCAGGGCCAGTTCGATGCATGAAGCAGAGCATCCAGAGTAGCTGCTCTGGGACAACCCAGGATAGGGTGGGGAGGAAGGTGGGAGGGGGGTTCAGAATTGTAGGGGACACCTATATACCTATGGCTGATTCATGTTGATGTATGGCAAACCATCACAATATTGTAAAGTAATTATTCTCCAATTAAAATACATTAATTTTTAAAAATCTGCTTTTCTCTAAATGTTTTGCTTTTCCTATTGTATTTTCTGCAGGTTCACTATGATATGTCTGATTGTGAATTTCTTTTGTCTTCTGAGGTGTATGCCATGGTATCCTAAGTGTTGTCTTTAATTTGTAATGGAAGTGTTTCATTTGCTTCAAATTTATTTACCTCTTCCACCAGATATTATTTCACTATGTATTAAACTCCTTGAGACTGCAAAGAATTTGTCTTAAAATTTATCTAGATATTTTAGATAACTCCCTTAGAAGAGTTGTTCTCTTTTTTAACTATTTTATGTTTTGGCTGGGCTGGGTCCTTACTGCTGTGTGCAGGCTTTCTCTAGTTGCAGTAACTGGGGACTACTCTAGTTGCAGTTGCATATGCACACTGCATACATCTCATCCATGTCCTGTCTTCACTTCCTTTGCATATACACCCAGGGCTTCTCATTGTGGTGGCTTCTTTTATTGTGGAGCACAGCCCTAGGGCACACGGGTTTTGGTAGTTGCAGCACATGGCTCAGTATTTGTGGTTTGTTGGCTCTAAGCACAGGCGCAGATGTTGTGGTGCTCGGTCTTAGTTGCTCTGTGGCATGGGGGATCTTCCTGGACCAGGGATCGAACCAATGTTCCATGTGATTCCTAACCACTGTCCATCAGAAAAGCCCAGAAAAGCTGTTTTTTGAATTAATGAGTCTGCCATTAAATTTAGATTCAAATTTTAGTGACACTGGGGAAGATGGAAACCAGAAAATCAAAATGACTGTAAGATGAGATGACAATTAGAGTGATTCAGTAAAGACAAAAATAAAGGAAAAATCTAAGGGAGAGCTGGTAGGGGATTAAAAAGAACTGAGATTTAGGAGAGATTGAAAAGGATAATTTGAAAGGACATGAGACCACATTCACATTAGGAGGAAGAGAATGCATAGGATTATAAGAGTGACATTCAGTAGGACAGGAAATACAAGGAGAGAGGAAACCTGAATTATGTGTGAAGTTGAAATGTGTGAAATCTCGTCTCATAATATGTCTCAAAGACAGTAGGGTTAAAAACATAACACTGAGAAAACAGTGAATATAAGAGTATTTGGTTCTACATACACACATTAAGATGCCATCAGTAGATAAAGAGAATTTGATTATACGTATATAGATTATAATATAAAATAGATATATAATATTAAATAGTGTCAGAGGAAGAGTGAGAAATGGGTGACAAGTATAAATCAGCTAAGAAGTGCATTTTATTTATTGAGATAAATTGACATATTATCTTGAGTAAGTCTAAGGTATACAATGTGCTGATATGATACATTTTTATATAGCCAAAACGTCCATGGGATTTTCCAGGCAAGAGTGCTGGAGTGGGGTGCCATTGTCTTCTCTGATGACCAAGAAAGAGTTAGCTAACACCTCTAACATACCACACTACCATTTCTTTATTGTGGTGAGAACAATTAAGATAAAGTCTCTTGGCAACTTTGAAGTCNACAAGAAGAGAGGAAACCTGACTCATGTGTGAAGTTGAAACGTGTGAAATCTCATCTCATATAATATGTTTCAAAGACAGTGGGGTTAAAACCATAACATTGAGAAAACATTGAATATAAGAGTATTTGGTTCTACATGCACACATTAAGATGGCATCAGTAAAGAGAATTTGATTATACATATGTAGTTTATAATATAAAATAAATATATATAATATAATGATATTAACTAGTATCAGAGGAAGAGTGAGAAGTGGGTGACAAGTATAAACCAGCTAAGAAGTGCATTTTATTTATTGAGATAAATTAACATATAACCTTGCATAAGTCTAAGGTATACAATATGCTGATATGATGCATTTTTACATTGCCATATGACCAAGATAGAGTTAGCTAACACCTCTATCACATCACAGTAGCGTTTCTTTGTTGTGGTGAGAACAATTAAGATAAACTCCCTTGGCAACTTTGAGGTTTATAATACAGTATATTGTTTATAATCATTATGTGTGCTATGTGCTATGCTTAGTCGCTCAGTCATGTCCAACTCTTTGCGACCCCATGGACTATAGCCTGCCAGGCTCCCGTGTCTTTGAGGATTCTCCAGGAAAAAATACTGGAGTGGGTTGCCATGCCCTCTTCCAGGGGATCTTCCCAACCTAGGGATTAAGCGTAGATCGCCTGCATTGCAGGCGGATTCTTTATCATCTGAGCCACCAGGGAAGCCCAGATGTCTAGGACTTCTTCATCTAGTGATAGCACATTTGTACCTTTAAACAGTATCTCCCTAATTCCTACAGCTTCCAACCCCTGGTAACCACCATACTACTCTGGTTTTACAAGTTTGGCTTTTTTAGATTCCACATGTAAGTGATATTATACAGAATTTCTCTTGCTTGGTCTGACTTATCTCACTTAGCATAATGCACTCAAGGTCCATCCATGTTGTCACACACAAATGGCAGGACTTCCCTCTTTCTTGAGACTGTATAATATTCCACTGTGTGTGTGTGTGTCTGTGCACACGTGTGGATGGTGTATCACATACCCTTTATCCATTGAGCCTGGGCTGACACTTAGGCTGTTTTCATATCTTGGTTATTGTGAATAACGATGCAGTAAACATGGAGTCACTCAGAGTCGGACACAACTGAAGCGACTTAGCAGCAGCAGCAGCAAACATGAGGGTGCATATATCTCTTCAATATCCTGTCTTCACTTCCTTTGCATATACATCCAGGAGTGGAATTACTGGGTAATATTGTGATCCTATTTTTCATTGTTGAGGAAACTCTACAATCCTTTCCATAGTGATTAAACCAACTTAAATTCTAAGCAACAGTACACAGGGTTCCCTTTTTTCCATACCTTCTTTAGCATTTATTGTTTGTAGACTATATGATGATGGCCATTATGATTGGTTTTAGGTGATACCTCATTATGGTTTTGACTTGCATTTCCCTAACAATTAACAATGTTGAGTGACTTTTCATGGGCCTGTTGCTCATCTGTATGTCTTCTTTGGAGAAACATCTATTTATTCTTTGCCTATTTTTTCCTAATATTCTTTTAATGTAGTGATCCAATTTTCCCACCACCACTTAATGGATTATCTTTTTTCCATTGTTTTATCATCTCCTTTGTCATTGGTTATTGACCATAAGTGTGTTAGTTTATTTCTGGGCTCTCTGTTCCACTGATCTATGTGTTTGCTTTTATGCCAATGTCATGCTGTTTTTATTAATGTAGCTTTGTTGTTATAATCTGAATAGGGATCATAATCCATCCAGCTTTTTTTTTTTTTCTTTTCTCCAGTTAGCTTGGGCGACTGAGTCTTCTGTGGTTCCAAAAAAATGTTTAGAATCATTATGTCCTACTTCTGTGAAAGCGTCCTGGGTATTTTCATAGTGATTGCATTAAATCTATAGATTGCTTTGGATAATATGGCCATTTTAAACAACATTAATCCTTCTAATCAAAGAACACAGGGTATCTTCCCATTACTTTTTATCATTTTCAAATTCCTTCATCAGTATTTATAGTTTTCAGAATATAGGTCTCTCACTTTGTTGATTAAGTTTATTCCCTGGTATTTTATTCTTTTCACATAAATGGGATTGTTCCCTGATTTTTTTTCTGATAGTTCATTATTATTGAATACAAAAGCAACAGATTTCTGCAAATTAATCACAGAATTCTGCATATTAACATGCCACAGGCTGACTGAGTGTCTTTTCTTCCCACAGCCATGGACACAGCAGGCCCAATGAACCCCTGCTCAGAGGCAAAAACAGGCAAGATCTCCAAGAGATGCTCAGAGAAGTAGCACTGGCAGTTGAGTACTAGTTGTCAAAGCTGCAGGAACACCCGGTTGTGACTTCTGCCCATGGCTTACAACACCTGGAGGAGAAAGACTTCCAGAAACTGAAATGCCAGGTGCAACATTCCTGGGAGCTAAGAGCCCTGCAGAAACTGCTTAACCTGTCACACTCAAATACTCTTTCAGAGTTACAGGAGTCTTGGGTGGAATCATTAAAGAAAAGGAAGATGGAGGCAGAACAGGCACTGCAGGAAGAAAGAGAAATGCCATCAGAACAGAGGCAACAACAGGAAGAGGCAGTGAGGAAAAAGGAAGCAGCGCTGACTCAAACAATGGAGCTCCCCAAAGAGTTCTGGCCATCTCCTGAAAAGCCCCCAGGAGAAGTCATGGAAGATATGCAGAGACAACCCAAGGTCATGGAGGGGGCACCTTCTCACAGGAAAAATCTCCCAGATAGAGAACTGGTGAGACATGCATCTGGAGGACTAGCCCTACAGGGAATTTACCAAACCAGTGACCAAAGGTGTCTCATAGAAAAGAGAGAGGAGCTGCTCTGCATCCCCAAGGAGTTTGAACTCTGTGGCGTTAAACAGGGTACACGGGTGGAAATGAAAGAGTTTACATCATCTCAAGAAGAATCCATGTTCACTCAGACTGTAGAGAAGCTGGACTTCAGTATAACTGCCTTAGCAAAGGGTGGAGGGTGGGGAATTAGCCTGGAAGCTGGTATGGATCAGAGCATGCATTCAGAATCCAAGAAAATACAACTGTCACATTCTACACACTCATATTTCTGCTCAACCAAGTTCATCTATATCCCACTGGCCTCCTTCTACTTTCCCATTGACCAGCTCCAACTTTCCAATGCTGCTCTCCAGGATTTAAAATACATTGAAGACCTTTTGGGTCAGTCAGAAGACCCAGACAAACTACTCTTGCTGAGGCATAGGACTGAAGCCTTCTTCCAGAGATTTGGGTCTCATGCTGATCAGGGCCCTCTGCACCTGGGAGGAATCTACTGGTGGAAAGCCATTTCAGAGGGTTTCCAAAAAGAGCAGCTGGCAGAAGTGAAACAGCAAGCAGCAGAGGCCCTGGATATTTACATAAGGGGNCAGAGGTTTGGATCTCATGCTAATCAGGGCCCTCTGCACCTGGGGGGAATCTACTGGTGGAAAGCCATTTCAGAGGGTTTCTAAAAAGAGCAGCTGGCAGAAGTGAAACAGCAAGCAGCAGAGGCCCTGGATATTTACATAAGGGGTAGTTACAGTGGCTTTGGAGTGAACATTGGTACAGATCTGGATATGTCAGACTCTCATTCGAAAAAAGGCTCTCAGAAAACAACCTTCAAAAATCTCCAAACCGAAATCCAGTTATCCGTGGCCCAGACAGGTGGCCCACCAGAAGCAAATGGCTTTTTAAACTGGAAAGCTGGTCTAGTTGCCAATANGTTTCCAAAAAGAGCAGCTGGCAGAAGTGAAACAGCAAGCAGCAGAGGCCCTGAATATTTACATAAGGGGCAGTTACAGTGGCTTTGGAGTGAACATTGCTACAGGTCTGGATATGTCAGACTCTCATTCGAAAAAAGCCTCTCAGAAAACAACCTTCCAAAATCTCCAAACCAAAGTGCAATTATCTGTGGCCCAGACAGGTGGCCCTCCAGAAGCAACTGGATTTTTTGACTGGAAAGATGGTCTAGTTGCCAATAATCAAACCTGGTGTGTCATTGACCGTGGACTTCAGCTGGTACCTGTTTGGGACATTGTCCTCTCTAGCCACAGAAGTGATTTTAAAAATCCTCATAAATTAGCTAACTGCCTGAAAGACAGCTATACTGCTCTGACTGAACTCACTGCCCAGATCCAGGAGGGAGAAGAATTAGTGAGTATTGAGAAGGAGGCTAGGATTTTCCTACATGATGTGAAGTCGTGGAAGGTTTTTGATCCTGAAGAACAGCTTAAAAGGCTGATAAATTTCATGCAAAGGTTGAGTCAAAAAACTGAAAGTTATACCATTTGGACGAATATATGCCTTAAAGACAAAGTTCTGCAGAATTTTCTGGTAAACATGGTCAACTTTTGCAAAAAAACTTCCATTTATGAAACTAAATTTATTAAATTTCAGTTGACCCGTCTTTTGTATCCTCACATTTATAAAGTGGGAAACTTTCCTCAGGCTCAGTCCATTATGCAGTGGATATTTCAGTCAGAAACAAAGGAAGAATATGTCCATATCACCCAATTTTCTGAATTAATTGAAATTTTTAAAAAAGCACAGAATGACTTTAGGGAAGCAAAGGCCAACTCTGAATCCACAGAGTTGGTGGAAGAAGCTCAAAAAAAGCTGACTTATGAGGTCAGCTTGTCTCTTGCCTGCTTCTTGAAATACCTCCGAGAAATAGGGAAACCAGACACATACATCTTGCTACTTTTTATTGCAGTTGGTGCAGGATATCATGTGGTTGACAATATATTTCAGCATCTCCTGGGGCATGATGAGTTAGACTTCCTATTGGATAAAATGAAAACTGTGCAAAATAAATACCAAGAGCTCAAAAATATTTCCAACTGCAGGGCTCAGGCATTCCTGGTGCTCACAGGTCTGACAGCAACAGCAGGCATCAAAGCTCTTTCTCCAGAGGAGAAGACACAACGCTTGGCATTGATCAAACATCACATGGGACGATCTTTAACTAAAGANTGCAAAATAAATACCAAGAGCTCAAAAATATTTCCAACTGCAGGGCTCAGGCATTCCTGGTGCTCACAGGTCTGACAGCAACAGCAGGCATCAAAGCTCTTTCTCCAGAGGAGAAGACACAACGCTTGGCATTGATCAAACATCACATGGGACGATCTTTAACTAAAGAAGTTCTATATGTCCTCACCAAACCTGGAGATCATGATTGGGAAAACCTAGAAAAAGACTTGAGACTGCTCATTG
>SJYA01010158.1:0-13588 GCA_006410615.1 Neotragus moschatus
GCTGTTTACTCAACTTCTTTGTCATTTCTCCCCAAATGTGGCTTGTCTGGGGACTATTCTACTCATTCCAGTCTTCTTGGTGACGTTTCTAAAGAGCAAGACAAATGCAGCCTTTATGGATCTTTCACTCTCTGTCCCGGGCACCATCTATGTGGCTGCTCCTGCCCTAGCTGTTTTGTTTATTTATTATCTTAGCCTAACAACAAACATACGAAGTGAGAGTCACAATTCCCATTTAAAGGAATGGGACACTAAATGCAGATATTTGCCCAAGACTGAAAAGCTAGGAAAAGTGGGGTAGCTAAGGGTAAAATTAAGTCTGAGTAACTCAGATTTTGGAGAAGGCAATGGCACTCCACTCCAGTACTCTTGCCTAGANCTAACAACAAACATACGAAGTGAGAGTCACAATTCCCATTTAAAGGAATGGGACACTAAATGCAGATATTTGCCCAAGACTGAAAAGCTAGGAAAAGTGGGGTAGCTAAGGGTAAAATTAAGTCTGAGTAACTCAGATTTTGGAGAAGGCAATGGCACTCCACTCCAGTACTCTTGCCTAGAAAACTCCATGGACGGAGGAGCCTGGTAGGCTGCAGTCCATGGGGTCGCTAAGAGTCGGACACGACTAAGTGACTTCACTTTTACTTTTCACTTGCATGCATTGGAGGAGGAAATGGCAACCCACTCCAGTGTTCTTGCCTGGAGAATCCCAGGGATGTGGGAGCCTGGTGGGCTGCCGTCTATGGGATCGCACAGAGTCGGACACGACTGAAGTGACTTAGCAGCAGCAGCAGCAACTCAGATTTACATGCCACTGTTAGCATACCATGTTACTTCTGTACCACCATGTACCCTGGAGAGTAATACCGATGGCTGTGGTCACTGGGAGTGAATTTGACTTAGTTGTAAATGCATAGTAAATGTATATTGCAAACATGAGAGCTAAAAAAATAATTAAGTATAACTGATATGCTAAAGAGGGACATAAAATATGATTATAAAAATGCTACATTAAAATCACAAATAGCAGAAAACAGTTGAAGGCAAAATATGAATAATGAACAAAGGCAACGGTAGAAAACTGTAACACACATAGTAGATATTAATTTGTTTACATCCACTTTGACTGTCAATGCTTCAATGTACCAGTTAAAATACAGAGATTGTCACAGGTCAGAAAACATGATCCAACTATATGCTGTCTACAAGAAACCCATTTAAAATATAAAGACACTTATAAATTAACAGTAAATAGATGCAAAAATATATCTTGATAACACTAATCAAAAAAGCAAGAGAACAACATTAATTTCAGAAAGAGCAGACTTCAATGTAAGAAAAGTTATTAGAAACTAAGAGGGAAATTAAAAAATGATAAAGGAGTCAGAACTCCAAGAAGATGCAACGATTCTTAATACATAGGTACTTAACACCTTAACTACATGAAGCCAAGTCTGGTAGAACTGAAAGGAGAAATGGGTGAGTGCACTATGGTAGTTGGAGACTTTATTGCTCCTCTTTCAGAAATGGATAGATTCAGCAGGCGGAAAATCATTAAGGACACAGATGAGCTCACCAACACTGTCAGTCAACTGGATGTAAATGGCATCTACATCTACAGAGAGGAAGCTGCCGGGCTTCCCTGGCGGCACAGTGACAAAGAATTCGCCTGCAATGCAAGAGATGAGGGTTTAATCGACCCCTGGGTTGGGAAGATCGCTTGGAGAAAGAAAGGCAACCCACCCCAGTATTCCTGCCTGAGAAATCCCATGGATGGAAGAGCCTGGGGGACTACAGTCCATGGGGTTGCAAAGAGTCAGACACAACTTACCAACTAAACAACAACATAGATTATTTCATCCAACAACATCAGAACACACATATTTCTCAAGCTCATTTGAGACATCATGGACCACATTTTGGGCCTTAAAACACACTGCAACAAATTCAAAAGAATGGGAATTATACAATGTCTACTCTCAAACCACGAGAGAATTACATGAGAAATCAATACGAAAAAGGAACTGGAAAATTCCTAAATAAGCAGAAATTAGACCACACACTTCTGAATAACACTTGGATCACAAAGACATTCAAGAGAAAATTTAAAATATTTTGGACTAAATTGAAATGAAAACCCAATTTATCAAAATTTGTGGGTTGCAATGAAATGCTAAAAGGGTAATTTATGATACTGAATGCAGACATTAGAAAAGAAGGAAATTCTAAAATCAATAATTTAGGTTTCTAGTACAGGAAACTAGAAAAAGAAGAGTGAATTAAATGCAATGTAAGAAGAAGGAAAGAAATAATAAGAATTAGAGCATCAATCAGTAAAATAGAAAACAGGAAATCAATAGAGGTGGATCAAAGAAACCACGAGCGGATTCTCTCAAANGAAGGAAATTCTAAAATCAATAATTTAGGTTTCTAGTACAGGAAACTAGAAAAAGAAGAGTGAATTAAATGCAATGTAAGAAGAAGGAAAGAAATAATAAGAATTAGAGCATCAATCAGTAAAATAGAAAACAGGAAATCAATAGAGGTGGATCAAAGAAACCACGAGCGGATTCTTTCAAATTGCAAGATGTTCTCATGCTGCACTTAGAGATATTTGAAGTTCTAAATGCTTTCCTTTAAAAAAAAAAATAAAATAAACCAACCAAGTATTAACTCAAAAGGTTTTTAAAATTGCAATGAATGGCTACCTAGAGACCAGAAAAAAACTTATTAAAAATAAATTCAGAATAAATGAATCAGTAACTACTAAAGGAATGTGGTTATTAAATTGAAAAAGCCTAATAAAGTCAAGATCTGGTTTTTGGATCAAAACGGGTTTACCTCATGAAAAACAATGAATATGAAAAAAGTTAAGAACATAGATAAACCTAATAGGCCATGGGGGTTATTTGTAAAGGCAGATCAAATCTCTCTTGGAGCTTAAATGTTACGGCCGTGTGTAGTCTTATTTTTCATTAGCAAATTCTGGGGTTCAGCTTTCAATTTTATGACCTCTTTCAGGTCAATCTATTACAAGGATTTTAATCTCTGCTTGAGGAAAACTTCTGCTCTCCCAAACGGTGGCCACTAATTTTAACTAACACTGAAGAAAATTAAAAATTCACTTCTCCAGCTGCTCAACAGTCAAGTTTGAAGAAATTAATATCAATTCAAGTTTAAAAGGTAGTCTTTCTACTGCTCAGTAGTCACGTGTGACTAGCTGCTCCCATACTGGACATCACAGATAATAGTATTATGGCATAAAATCTTGTGGAAGAACACTGTTCCAGAACAATTGGTAATTAACATATCTTCGGGGGCTTACTTCTTAAGACTGGCCTCCTAATTCATAAGAGTTGGCTACACTGCTCGTCTGTAACGAGTAGTACATGTCACATAATTAGGAACATCCTTATAAATCGCATCCACTAGCATCCTTATGAAAGTTCGCCAGCTACAAATCAGAACATGCCCTAGACTGCTGTTTAGTAAGACTGCCTTTGGTCGACACGAACGTATCTGAACTAACAACAGTTCAAACTGAAACTCCCAGATCCTGTGTTTCTCTGTACCTTCCCAAGACACACACAAAAATGTCTATGCAAATAGTCATTTAGTCAAGGCAATGGACACATTGCTCTATCTAATGTAATAAAAATACCACGGATCAAACACTCCAACAGATTCATTCACAGAGCTGTGCAACATCGAGACACGAATTTGATCCTGTAGTGGAGGAAATTCACAAACCCTCTCAGCCAAGAAACGTGCAATATTGTATATTCATTCATTCATTCATTTAACGCACTCATTTAGTTAATTCATTCAATGAATTGCGTATTATGAGCTGGGCACTCTTGTCTTAAAGAGATGGGAATACCAGACTACCTTACCTGCCTCCTGAGAAACTTATATGCAGGTCAAGAAGCAACAGTTAGAACCAGACATGGAACAACAGACTGGTTCCAAATTGGGAAAGGAGTGTGTCAAGGCTGTATATTGTCACTTTGCTTGTTTAACCTACATGCAGAGTACATCACGTGACATGCTGGACAGGGTGAAGCACAAACTGGAATCAAGATTGCAGGGAGAAACATCAATAACCTCAGATATGCAGATGACACCACCCTTATGGCAGAAAGCAAAGAGGAACTAAAGAGCCTCTTGATGAAAGTGAAAAAGGAGAGTGAAGAGGAAAAAGCTGGCTTAAAACTCAACATTCAAAAAATTAAGATCATGGCATCTGGTCTTATCACTTCGTGGCAAATAGATGGGTAAACAGTGGGAACAGTGATAGATTTTATATTTTTTGGCTCCAAAATCACTGGAGATGGTGACTGCAGCCATGAAATTAAAAGACGGTTTGCTCCTTGAAAGAAAAGTTATGACAAACCTAGACAGCATATTAAAAAGTAGAGACGTTACTTTGCTTACAAAGGTCTGTCTAGTCANAGATGGGTAAACAGTGGGAACAGTGATAGATTTTATATTTTTTGGCTCCAAAATCACTGGAGATGGTGACTGCAGCCATGAAATTAAAAGACGGTTTGCTCCTTGAAAGAAAAGTTATGACAAACCTAGACAGCATATTAAAAAGTAGAGACGTTACTTTGCTTACAAAGGTCTGTCTAGTCAAAGCTATGGTTTTTCCAGTAGTCATGTATGGATGTGAGAGTTGGACCATAAAGAAGGCTGAGTGCCAAAGAACAGATGCTTTTGAACTATGGTGTTGGAGAAGACTCTTGAGAGTCCCTTGGACTGCCAGGAGATCCAACAAGTCCATCCTAAAGGACATCAGTCTTGACTATTCAGTGGAAGGACTGAAGCTCCAATCCTTTGGCCACCTGATGTGAAGAGCCTACTCACTGGAAAAGACTGATGCTGGGAAAGACTGAGGGTGGGAGGAGAGGGGGACGACAGAGGATGAGATGGTTGGATGGCATCACTGACTCAGTGGACATGAATTTGAGCAAACTCTGGGAGACGGTGAAGGACAGGGAAGCCTGGTGTGCTGCAGCTCATGGGGTCGCAGACAGTCGGGCACAACTGAGCAACTGAACAGCAGTGACGATGCATGCCCATCAGCACATCTATCTGTGTATGGGTGTGTGCACACTCAGCGTCTGCCTCCGTGCCACCCTATGGCCTGTAGCCTGCCAGTCTTCTCTGTCCACAGAATTCTCCAGGCAAGAATACTGGGGTGGGTTGCCACTTCCTTTCCCAGGGGCTCTTCCTGACCCAGGGGTCAAGCCTGTGTCTCCTGCATTGCAGGTGGATTCTCCACCAGTGAGCCACCTGGGAAGCCCATCCACGTCTTTATATATTTCTCCAAATCCAGAGAACGTATATCACCAAGAGTGAACCGTAACATAAACCATGCACTTTGCCGATTATAGGATGTCAACAAACGTTCATCAGTTATGACAGATGTTCCACCTGGTGAGGGATGTTGACGATGGGGGTGGGTGGTGTGTGTGTGGGGGCAGGGTGTGTATGGGAATTCTGTGGACTCCATTTTGCGGTGTCCTGCTAAAATTGCTCTGAAAATAAACACTATTAAAACATAACTCAGAAGGAAGACCACCAGGAGTGTAGGAGACGGAGTTTCAGTCTTAGGGTAGCCAGGAAGGCCTCATTGAGAAGGTGCATTTCAGTCAAGTCCTGATGGGCGAGGAGTCATGAGGGTTCCAGGGGGAAGGCTGCAGGCCCAGCAAGGGAGACAGCCACTCCAGCGGGCCGGTGGTTTGATGCCGCATCAGCGGATCCTATGGTCATTGCAAAACGTCTACACGTGATAGACTCACCAACGAACAATGTCAACAATAATTCAGCTTGGCCTTGCTTGGATTGCATAGGCTTTTGAGGAGACCTCTTGCGGCCCATCAGAAAGAGGGCACACATAAAGATCCTTCTGGCATGTCCACCTCCAGCTTCTCCTGTAGAGGGCTGTGCTCGCTGCCTGCCATGTCCACTCTTGCCCTCCTTCTAAGCTTTCCTCTGCTCATTTGGAGGAAAGAAGAAGTGTCAACCAGATCACTGACTACATACAACCCTGCAGTCGCATCTTCTGATTTGAGAGCACAGTCCTGGAGCCTCCCCTGCTCCAGCCTGTATCGACTTCCTTCCAGGCAATGCTCCTGCCGCCTGCCCTGGGCTCAGGACTCTCTGCTGCGTCTGCTGTCCCGTAGTTTCAGCAGCACCTGGGCACCCTCTGGCCTAAGAATCTGGGCGCCCACTTGCCCTGCTTCCTACGTACACCTGCACAGACCTCCACCAGCCTGGCTCTTCCTCCCCTCTCAGTCTGGAGTGACGGGGGAGGCGTGGGGCCTTGCCTGCCCTGGTGGCGCTCTTAAGGGCAGAGCAGATGTTAAACACAGCCTCGTGATACGTGCTGCACTGACGCAATGGCCAGCGGTCACCACTGAGGTCCAAGCTCGGGTTCAAGTCCTGACTCCACCTCTCTTCCCAGGGCAAGTCTGTGTATGTGTGTGCGTTTACTTGTGTGTGTCCTGAGTGTTCCAGTGTGAGCTGCTCAATCACGTCTGACTCTTTGCAACCCCATGAACTGTAGTCCTGCAGGCTCCTCAGTCCATGGAATTCTCCAGGCAAGAATACTGGAGTGGGTAGGCATTCCCCTCTCTTAAGGGATCTTCCCAACCCAGGAATTGAACCGAGGCTTCCCGGCATTGGCAGGTGGATTCTTTACCAGGTGGAGCCTCCTGAGACCTAGTTCCTGTCTTTGCAAATACAGGACAGTATCTACAGCTATTTCCCAAGCTGACTGTGCAGATTAAATCTATACACTTCAGAGGTGGCCAGGCTTCCCTTGTGGCTCAGCTAGTAAAGAATCCAGCTGCAAGGGGGGAGGCCTGGGTTCGATTCCTGGGTTGGGAAGATCCCCTGGAGAAGGAAAAGGCTACTTACTTCAGTATTCTGGCCTGCAGAATTCCGTGGGCTGTTTAGTCCATGGAGCCACAAAGAGCTGGACACCACTGAGTGACTTTCATTTCACTTCACTTCAAAGGTGGTCAAAAAACAGTACTTTAAGACGGCCATCAAGATCCCAGTAGATACTGTGGAAGAATGAGGGCAGCATCTCACTTGGAAAGCTGCAGAGAGAGGAAGCAGAGAGTGTGCAGGGCTGCGCAGGCTGGCAAAGAAAGACCGACAGGCCAAGGGCAGTTCAGGAGGGTTCCAGCAGAGCTGGTCAGCCATGGCCGCAGTCAGGGCAGAGAAGTCGCCAGAGTCGCGAGGCGGGGCAGGAACACATGTTTCTCATCAGAGGCCCTGGGGCCCCGGGGTGTTGTCACCTGGATCCCTGAGCCATTGCTGAAATCACCCTGGTTTTTCCACACACACTCAATCCGTCCCAGTGGATGATCTGGGCAGCCCCTCCCCCCCCGCCACCCCCTGACAACAGCCTCAACAGCGGCAGGCTGCTAGCTCTGGGAGGCTTCTGTTATGAGCTCATCAAGCTGACACTTAGCTCATGAATCAGCTGGTTTTTCTATTTAATTGGTAGCTGGGGTATTTCCCTTCCCCGCTGGTCTTGGTGTTGATATCTAGTCTCTCACAACAGTGCCCTTTAAGCTCCGGGTTCCAGGATGGTGACATCATGTTTCTCTGAGCATGTTAAGTCCCTTCAGTGTGCCCTACTCTTTGCGACCCCGTGGACTGTAGCCCACCAGGCTCCTCTGTCCGTGGGATTCTCCAGGCAAGCATGCTGGAGTGGGTTGCCATGCCCTCCTCCAGGGGATCTTCCTGACCCAGGATGGAACCTGCGTCTCTTATGTCTCCTACATCGGCAGGGGGGTTCTTGACCCCTAGTACCCCCTGCGAAGCCTTAATCATCTTAATATCAATGCCATTCTGCTATCACACCGCTGCCTCTGCCCCAGGGGCTGGGAGACATCTTCTTATCAGTAATCCTCAGAAGAGAATTGCAAGAGAGGGATCAGCAGCTACATGTCCGCAGACAAAGAAACAGGGATGCTCAGAACCCAAACATCCGTGAACCAGTGCATGGACAAGATGTGGTGGGTCCTTACAGCTGAACACCAAGGGCAGTGAAAGGAGACACAGTGTGAACAAACACGGAGGAAGCCAACAGCGTGCGCAGTGAAGGAAGCCATATCGCGTCGTGCGATTCCACGTCTCTGAGATGCCCAGATGAGGCTGAACCACGGAGGCACGAAGCAGAGCTGTGGTTGCCGGGCTGGATGGGAGCAGGGAGTTACTGCTGGCACAAGGGTTCTCTCCTGGGTGAAGTGAATGGTTTAAAACTGAATCACAGCGATGGTTGCACAACCCTGCCTGTTTATTGAAAGACCACTGAACTGTGCACTTGAAGCAGTGAGGTTTTCTTAAGTGAGTTATATCTCGGTAAAGCACTCAGAGGGGCTTCCCTAGGGGTTCAGTGGTACAGAATCTGCCTGCCAGTGCAGGAGACATGAGTTCGAGCCCTGGGTAGGGAAGATTTCCTGGAGGAACTGGCAACCCACTCCAGTATTCTTGCTTGGGAGATCCCATGGACAGAGAAGCTTGGTGGGCTACGGTCCATGGGGTTGCAAAAGGAGTCAGACAACTTAGCAACTAAACAATAACAACAAAGCGTCTAGAAAATAAAACAAACCTGAGGCTCCAGGAGTGCGGGCTGAATGAGGGCAGCAGCCAACAACCCGCCTGACAACCTGCACAATGCCGACTTCATGGCCCTCCAAGGGGTCAGATTCCTCACGAGCGATCACAGAGGCAGCCGATGAAGCCGAGAGACTCAGAAAGCCCAGGGGCCAGAACCCTGGGCCCGGGCGGGAGCTGTCTCCCCTGCGATCCACCTGGGGCATCATCGCAAGGCTAAATGTGAAGCCTCTGTCCACTTCACTTCACCGTTTCCATGAACTCTGTCACTAAAATGATGAACACTGGAGATCAGTTCTTCACCTGGCTCCTCCCCGCTGCCCCTGGACCAGGCAAAGCACAAGGCAGGGGCATGAGCTTTCCATCTGAGAGGCCCCTGCTGCAGACACACCATAGGAGCTTCATGTGCACCCCCCGAGGAGGCACTGGTGGGGGGAGGGTATCAGTGATGCAGCCTGTGTATCCAGGCAGGACTCCAAAACCTGTCCGTGAGAATCCTCAGAGAAGCCCGTGGAAACCCATGCTCCCGTTGCCTGCCCACCGTTCTGAATCAGCAGATCTGGGTGGGGGTTGTAACATGTTTAATGAGACACACCCATGTGACACTGAGACACACCCAGTCGCTGTGTCTCCAAGGCCAGGGCGGGTACACCCCACACTCACCTGGCACCTTTCACTTTCCAGCCCTGCACTCGGAGAAGAGGACTGGTGAGACCCCTGTGGGGTCAGACAGTTTTGCCAGATGTCTACTGCTTACTGAACGACTTGCCAGGACACAATTCAACTTCACGAGAAGCTTGCTTATAACTAAGCTTCCTTGTTTGCAAGCAAGTTGACATCAGACTTGCTTGCTGTCAGAATCAATATGGCCCCATACTGGCTTTTGTAATGTAGGACCTGGGATGGTCATCTGAACCAACACTGTGTGTTTGACACAACTTCTGTGACACATGTAACCTTCCAGGCAGTTTCTTTAAACATCCGTTACTATGGATACCAAATCTGACCATTCACAAATTCCAGCCTCAGTCATGTATATGACTGCACATTCTCTCACACACATGGCAGAATCCCCAGGGGGTTATAAAAGTTAGACCCATCCTGTTTCCAGAATGTTCACTCAAATTGCATGATCATTATAATATGGCAATGCATATTCGAAATGGTCTATTTTAGAATGCCTTCTTTTTAAAACGTTTCTTGATTCTTTTTTAGTTTTAAAACAGTTAACAATTACAAATAGGAATGCATTTTAATTTTAAATATTCAAATTTAGTAAAAAAAGTATTTAATCTATAAAATAGAATTTGCACTTAACCAAACTAACAAGTTATACCTTGAGGTTTGTACTTTGTTCCACTATCTTGAATTTAAACACAAATGCAAATTCTAAGTGGTCACAGAAGAATAATAGACTAGAACTAACATGTGCTACATATTCCTAAATGATTGATTGGAAATAAACAATAATAGCACTATGATGTGTAAAAACAAAATAGAATGCCTTCTTAATAAGCTGCTATCAAGAATCTATTAGGCAAATACCACCGCTCTTTTCTTTTGGTATAAATTCCCTAAAAGCTCAGTTGGTAAAGAATTCACCTACAAAGCAGGAGACCCTGGTCTGATTCCTGGGTTGGGAAGATCCACTGGAGAAGGGATAGGCTACCCACTCCAGTATTCTTGGGCTTCCCGTGTGGCTCAGCTTAAGAATCTGCCTGCAATGTAGGAGACCTGGGTTAGATCCCTGGGTTGTGAAGATCCCCTGGAGAAGTGAAAGGCTACACACTCCAGTATTCTAGCCTGGAGAATACATGGTTCTGATACTCCATGGGGTCGCAAAGAGTTGGAGCAACTTTCACAACTCACAACAAAAGCATTGAACACACTAAGGCAAAATCAGTCCATATGAATCTAGGGGCATTCTACACAGCACCTTCTCAAGGGGAATGCTCACTGCAGAAAACGCGGACAGACCCGGCACTTCCAGAGTGGAAAAGCGAGAACAACAACAGAGAAGGAAGACAAACAGCAACAAACAAGGAAAAAGAAAGCAGGCCAAGGCTGGTTCCTTCCCGTGATTCACAGCTCGCTTCGCTCGTGGCGGATTACCTTTGCCACCCAGTGAGGAAAGGGTTCAGGTCCCATGATGGCTCAGAGAACAGCCTCCAGATTAACCTGGGATCAGCTCCGTCCTCCTCTCCTACAGCCACGAGGACAGCCCAGCAATGCAGACTGAGCCTGTGGTCCTAGGGGTGGCAAACAGCTATCCCAGCCCACGCAGGTACGCTGTCCTCCCTTAACTGGGTTCACTGCTGATTCAGCCTCCTTCAAACTCCCATGTCAATTCTGTCAACCATCAAAGAGCCCCCCAAATGGATGAGCACCACCTACATTATTTCTCCCATAATCATTTGTGCTCAATAAATTTATGTTAATCACGATTCAAATCCTTCTCTCATCAGTCCCTTCTCTGGGAACCCAGCAGGGGGTACCGTGGCTCAGCTGGACCTTCACATACTTGGGAGTGTTTTGTATATATTTTAGAACAAGCGTATCTAGAGAGCTTGTCAAATAGATGATGGTGGGTGGGGCTCATCCAGCTGCCTTGAATGATGCATTAACCGGTAACTCTGTGGTGCCTGGACTCACTGACCTCTGGCATTTTCACATGTCATGCACATAAAGCAATGACTGTTAAAGACTGAGGCCCAGCCCCAAGTGACTGGTTCTTCTACAGGTCAGCACATTGAAACCCTTGGGGGCGATCCCCTTGGGAACACTCAAAATCCATGGGTCAGGCTCTGCAGAAGGGTAAGATATTGCTCACGTACTGGGATCACATATTATGATTAACATATAGATAAGAGCTGGAAATACAGAAGACGATCAGTACATAAGAACTCCACGTCTCTGATCAGATCATGGACTTGGTATCAACAGGGCAACTCTTGGGCCAGTAAAGTAATTCACACTCAGGTTACCTCCCCTCCCATCTTAAAGTATAAACCAGAAAGTTAAAAAGTTTCTGGAAGGACAGTTTTTTGAACTGTATGAAAGAAAAGTGGAAAGTGAAAGTGAAAGTCACTCAGTTGTGTCCGACTCTTTGCCAACCCCACAGACTATACAGTCCATGGAATTCTCCAGGCCAGAATACTGGAGTGGGTAGCCTGTCCCTTCTCTAGGGGATCTTCTCGACCCAGGAATCAAACCTGGGCCTCCTACATTGCAGGTGGATTCTTTACCAGCTGAGCCACCAGGGAAGCCCACCAGGGAAATTAGTATAAATTAGTATATATGAGTATGTATGTGCGTATTCAATGGGCAAATATACTGCCTGACAAGATAGGTATTTATTTTATTCACATAAGAAATTAAAAGAGAGAACGCTTGGGACCGGTTCTCAGTTATCTGCAGGCGAGACACTTCGTCTCTCTCGGTCAGCCTGTCACAGCTCTGCTCACAGTACGCCCCGAGGCTGCCTTTTCGCCAGTTCTCCATAGCATTTCAGCTCAACCATCTGGAAAGGAAACAATGCTATCACACACTGCTGTCACGTCCACAAGAAACGCACAGTGAGTTTGGCTGAAACACAGGGACCAGCCGCTATGTATGACCAGAAATCTCTGTAGCCTTCCTTGATTAGTTTTGGATTTAAAATGCCTTAAACTATGTTCCCTGTCATCTGTCTGTATGGTCTCTCATCGCTAAATAATATAATCATGTGAGTTTTAACCACTAGAATGCTAAAAGACACAGAAGCCCCCTAAGTTCTCCGTGAGGATCATGCCATCTGAGCAAGGTTGTGCAAAACTGCACAGCTGTCCTCCATGCAAGCATCAAAGTGATTAAAGACACGGGTTTTGTACATCTAAGTCCTTCTTGTGGTGCCCAGCCAGTCAGCTGACTCCAAGGAGAAAGAGGAAGAATGTCCTTGGAGGAGACAAGAGTGTGAGGAGTAGGGGACAGTTCACCATTTGTTCTCAGGTCCAATGACCATGGCTTGGATACAGACTCTGTCCCTTATAGGATGGCAGCTTTGGGCAGGCTGAAAACTCTGTCTGATCCTTGATTCCTCTTATTCACAATGGGAATAGAGATCCTNAATGTCCTTGGAGGAGACAAGAGTGTGAGGAGTAGGGGACAGTTCACCATTTGTTCTCAGGTCCAATGACCATGGCTTGGATACAGACTCTGTCCCTTATAGGATGGCAGCTTTGGGCAGGCTGAAAACTCTGTCTGATCCTTGATTCCTCTTATTCACAATGGGAATAGAGATCCTTCTTGTACTGTTAATATACTATACAAGAGTAATGCAATGAACCTGACTGCAAAAACACCTGGCCTGGAATTAAAGCAAGTGTTCACTTTAATATCAATATCCCTCCCTATATTAATGGGTGCATTTTCATGTTATTTGAAACTATTCAAAATGCCTCATGATACACACTATATATAACACACATGCTCCTGTGGTGAAAAAGTTGAATGCACCTGGACTTCTCTGCAGCGGAAATCTGCCTGCAATGCAAGAGACCTGGGCTCAACTCCTTGGTTGGGAAGATCCCCTGGAGAAGGGCATGGCAACCCACTCCAGCATTCTTGCCTGGAGAACCCCCATGGAGGAGGGAGCCTGGTGGGCTGCAGTTCATGGGGTTACAAAGAGTTGGACACAACTGAGCAACTAAGCACACACACCATATTTTTGCTCCATAATGACCAAAAAGGGAGCACAGATTATAAGGAGGATTTTTCAAAATGATGGCTCATTGGTATCCAGGTACACTGAGCATTAGAAGAATTCTATGTTCAGATTTTTCTCCAAAACTGTGGTTCAGAAGTTGCAGGAGAGCAATTGGTAGATTAAAAAGACGGTTAGTTAGCAACACTGACTCAATGAGCATGAGTTGCAGCAAATTCCAAGAGATAGTGAAGGAAAACTATGACCAAC
>SJYA01010159.1:0-13894 GCA_006410615.1 Neotragus moschatus
CCAGAGCTTGCTCAAACTCATGTCTATCAAGTCAGTGATGCCATCCAACCATCTCATCCCCTGTCGTCCCCTTCTCCTCCTGTCTTCAATCTTTCCTAGCATCAGGATCTTTTCAAAATGAGTCAGTTCTTCTCAACAAGTGGCCAGAGTATTGGAATTTCAGCCTCTGCATCAGTCCTTCCAATGAACATTCAAGACTGATTTCTTTTAGGATGTGACATTGTAAGAAGGATGAAACAATGTAAATAAATATCATAAACTAAATATGACAGCCATGTAATCAATGAAATGCCAAAAAAAGAGATCACAAGCAACTCTGGATAGGTTTACAGCATGACAGATTTGACTAGTTTTGGGCCGTCAATCAGAAACATATGGAATATCCTGCAGAAGAAAATGGATTTCATTATATCCCTTTTAGAATATACCAGAAACACACTTTGGGGTAGAACTTGGATGGTGTGGATGGATGGGGACAAGTAAGATTGACTCAGGTGGCTTGACTCTGTCTTCCTAGGAATGTTTTCTTTTTTTTTTCCAAATTACCAATTAAGCAGTTTTTAGTGAGCACATTAAAAAAATGAGCACCTCATTCCATTCAGAGACACTCAGAGGGCTCAAACAAACCTTGTGTCCACAAGGACCCAGAGACTCCCCCAGAGACTGAGACAGAATTGTGTTTGAGTGTCCCCTGTGGAGGTGCAGGTCAGCAGTGGACTGTTGCAGGGGCAGGGGCTCTGGGTGTAGCAGACTTGGGTAAGAAAGCCTTCCTCAGTGATCAGTGTAAATAAATAGAGGAAAACAACAGAATGGGAAAGACCAGAGATCTCTTCAAGAAAATTAGAGATAACAAGGGAACATTTCATGCAAAGATGCACTCAACAAAGGACAGAAATGGTATGGACCTAACAGAAGCAGAAGATATTAAGAAGACGTGGCAAGAACACAAAGAAGAACTATACCAAAAAGATCTTTATAAGATCTTCATGACCCAGATAATCACAATGGTGTGATCACTCACCTAGAGCCAGACATGCTGGAATGTGAAATTAAGTGGGCCTTAGGAAGCATCAGAACAGGTCTCTTGGGTTTCCTAACCCTACTGCTCTCCACCCAGGTGCCCTTTCCCAATAAAATCTCTTGCTTTGTCAGCACATGTTTCTCCTTGGACAATTCATTTCCGAGTGTTAGACAAGAGCCCAGTTTTGGGCCCTGGAAGGGGTCTGCCTTCCTGCAACAAACGGCGACTCTGGTGGGACTCTTCTTTGCTGAGACTGACATCCTGATCACTCAGGATACTCAGGGTCCAGCTTGCCTGCCAATGGACCAGACCCAACAGCCGCAACTGGGACCCTTTTGTCCCTGGTCTCCTCCTGATGTGGACAACTGGCCAGAGTGCCCCGACCAGTAAGGAACAAGAGACTTTATTGATTTCTCTCCTCTTCCCTCTCTTTTCCTCTCCTTAACCCTTCCTATCCTTCCCTGTTTTTCTAGTCCCCCAGTCCTGGATGAAGGAATCTGGTCAAAGGGCCCTCAACATGAGCTGAGGATTGGAGACAGATCACCTCCTCTTGGCAGAGAACTTGAATTCTGGTTCTGGTCTGTTCTGATTTCTGGTAGGGCCGAGTTCCAGTCCTACCTTCTCTGGAGGCCCAGGGTAAATCCCATAATGCCTGGGCATCTGTAGGTGGCAGGAGACGTTCTGTAAGGCTACTCCTTTTGCCCCGCTTCTCCCGCCTCTTCCTCCTTCTTTGAACCTGGCTTTCTTTCCTCCCTTGAAATCTTTGATGTTAGTACTTGGATATGAAGTTCTGTGTCTCTATAGGAGGTTTTCTGAGAGACTGTATTCTTGTATTTAAGGGCTTCCCTGGTGGTGCAGAGGTTAAAGCGTCTGCCTGCAATGTGGGCGACCTGGGTTCAATCCCTGGGTCAGGAAGATCCCCTGGAAAAGGAAATGGAAACCCACTCCAGTATTCTTGGCTGGAGAATCCCATGGACGGAGGAGCTTGCTGGGCTCCAGTCCACGGGTCACAAAGAGTCGGACACGACTGAGTGACTTCACTTTCACTTTAGGAAGCATCACTACGAACAAAGCTAGTGGAGGTGATGGAATTCCAGTTGAGCTATTTCAAATCCTGAAAGATGATGCTGTGAAAGTGCTGCAGTCAATGTGCCAGCAAATTTGGAGAACTCAGCTATGGCCACAGGACAGAAAAAGGTCAGTTTTCATTCCAATCCCAATGAAAGGAAATGCCAAAAAATGCTCAAACTACCGCACAATTGCACTCATCTCACACTCTAGCAAATTAGTGCTCAAAATTCTCCAAGCCAGGCTTCAACAGTATGTGAACCGTGAACTTCCAGATGTTCAAGCTGGTTTTAGAAAATTTAGAAATTTGACCAGAGATCAAATCGCCAACATCCATTGGACCATAAAAAAAGCAAGAGAGTTCCAGAAAATTATCTATTTCTACTTTATTGACTATGCCAAAGCCTTTGTGTGGACTACAACGAACTGTGGAAAATGCTGAAAGAGATGGGAATACCAGACCACCTGACCTGCCTCTTGAGAAACCTGTACCCAGGTCAGGAAGCAACAGTTAAAACTGGACATGGAACAACAGACTAGTTTCAAATAGGGAAAGGAGTACCTCCAGGTTGTATATTGTTACCCTGCTAACTTAACTTATATGCAGAGTACATCATGAGAAACACTGGGCTGGATGAAGCACAAGCTGGAATCATGATTTCTGGGAGAAATATCAATAACTTTAGATATGCAGATGACACCACCTAATGGCAGAAGATAAAGAAGAACTAAAGAGCCTCTTGACGAAAGTAAAAGAGGAGAATGAAAGAGTTGGATTAAAACTCGACATTCAGAAACTAAGATCATGACATCTGGTCCCATCACTTCATGGCAAATATTTAGGAAACAGTGACAGACTTTACTTTTTTTGGACTCCAAAATCACTCCAGATGGTAATTCCAGCCATGAAATTAAAAGACGCTTACTGCTTGGAAGAAAAGTTATGACCAACCTAGATAGCATATTAAAAAGTAGAGACATTACTTTGCCAACATAGGTCCATCTAGTCAAAGTTATGGTTTTTCTAGTAGTCATGTATGAATGTGAGTGTTGGACTGTAAAGAAACCTGAGTGCTGAAGAATAGGTGCTTTTGAACTGTGGTGTTGGGGAAGACTCTTGAGAGTCCCTTGGATTGCAAGGAGATCCAACAAGTCCATCTTAAAGGAAATCAGTCCTGGGGGTTCATTGGAAGGACTAATGCTGAAGCTGAAATTCCAATACTTTGGCCACCTGATGCGAAGAGTTGACTGGAAAAGACTCTGATGCTGGGAAAGATTGAGGGCAGGAGGAGAAGGTGACGACAGAGGATGAGATGGTTGGATGATATCACCGACTGAATGGATATGAGTTTGGGTATATTCAGGAGCTAGTGATGGACAAGGATGCCTGGCACACTGCAGTCCATGGGGTCGCAGAGTCAGATATGACTGAGTGACTGAACTGAAATATGATGGTTCCATATAATACTTCAGTATGATCACACTGAATTGTAAATATGAAATTTAAAATTTTTTTGTGATTAAATATTTCACTAAGTTAAAAAAGTTCATCTGATGGTAACACTTTTTTTTTTTTAATGTTTATTCTTCTGAGTCCTTGAAATGTTTTTTTTTTTTTTTTTAAAGCACGAAGCTGCAAGATTGTTTTTCTCAGAAAGTTAATTATCTAGCTGGCTTATCTGTTTCCTTGTGATTGGCTACTATTTTGAGGGTTGAGATCAGTGTCCAAAAATGTAATGCAAAACCCTGTAATGACTTAGTTATATATTTGATTTGCCGGCTAGTCATTAGGAGGATTTTTAGGATTTCATTATTTAGTTGAATTGCTCTAGCAGAATATGTATCAGGAGGCTTCTTACTATTCCAGATTTCTTNTTATCTGTTTCCTTGTGATTGGCTACTATTTTGAGGGTTGAGATCAGTGTCCAAAAATGTAATGCAAAACCCTGTAATGACTTAGTTATATATTTGATTTGCCGGCTAGTCATTAGGAGGATTTTTAGGATTTCATTATTTAGTTGAATTGCTCTAGCAGAATATGTATCAGGAGGCTTCTTACTATTCCAGATTTCTTTTAGTCCAAGATTCTGGTTATTTGGTAACACTTATTATAACCTTAACACCTTTAACTTGCAAAGAACATGGGAATTTTTTTTTTTTTTTTTGGAAAATAAAGATCATTAAAAGAAAGAAAAAACCAAGGAACTCCATGTTTGTACTTAAAATTTCCAAGCTGCAAATAAGGCACATTCCTCTGTTATGCTGCCACAGTTCACTACTACCTGCCAGCCAAGTTGGATAGAAGTTACTAATTCCCAGTTCTCAGATTTTCTGCTTAAGACAGAAAAAAATACTTTGGCCAATTTCTTTATGCTATGTAGTGTGACATAGCTAATGGAAAGATCTTAATACTGTCAGAGGTAATTTTCAAAGGTTTGCCTCTGTACCTGACCTCATTTCTGGTTGTGTTTAATTCATTGGTCATATGTACTTGGGGAAATTTATA
Source organism: Neotragus moschatus (assembly GCA_006410615.1). NCBI lineage: Eukaryota > Metazoa > Chordata > Mammalia > Artiodactyla > Bovidae > Neotragus > Neotragus moschatus. The sequence goes on from SJYA01010159.1 coordinate 4,596, forward strand.
TATAACTTAGGCATGACATTGCATATAAACAGGTATGAGATGAGGCTACAAATACATCCTGTCTAGATCTGGGGGATAAACTAACCTTTCTAGACATTTAGCTTACATAGAAATAATGAACATGGAAAAGAAGATACCTCTAATATTTGTCAGGATTCACATTATGGAGACCATTTTATGACTTGTGTTAAATTACCTTATCTTTTTCTATCACTATGCTTAATGATTTATGGGAAAGTTTTGGTGGTGGTGGTTTAGTCGTTAAGTCATGTCTGACTCTTGCAACCCCGTGGACTGTAGCCTGCCAGGCTCCTCTGTCCATGGGATTCTCCAGGCAAGAAGACTGGAATGGGTTGTCATTTTCTTCTCCAGGGGATCTTCCCAACTTAGTAATTGCTTTCAATACTGAAGAATTGCTTTTGTGAAATTGTTTTATACTGATTGCTTGCAGTCAACTCTGAATGGTCCCACTACCACCACTCTTGTCTTTATACACTCTAGCGCTTAAAAAAGCATTTTGTTTTCTGCAGAAGCAAAGATATTTGGTAAATTTATATGCATTTGAAGTTTTACTGTTCAGGTTACTGCTGAATAGGGAATTGTAATAAAACTAGGAGGAGACTTAGTTTTCTCTTTAAAAACTCATTATCTGGTGGGGATGACAAGATAAAAGGAAGTAGGAAACATAAACCATTCATGAGGATAATGGACAGAACCTCATATGAGACTCAGGAGGCTAGATTCTCAAATATCCCACTAGCTTGAGATGTAACATGAATAAGTCAATAAACTTTCTGATTCTTACTTTTGTCATAAGGAAGATAAAAGCAAAGTAACTTCCACAGTCTCTTTTGTGTCAGCAAATTTGATATTTTTGATGTAATTATCACCTGTTTACCATTTCTGACAAATTATAATTGTGAATACTAGTGGTTTCAGTGTAAGATTCTTAAAAGTATAAGAAGAAAAAATATTTGAAATTGTAAATATTTTAAATTATCAATACTTTTCTAAATAACAGTGTTTTAAAATATGCATGCTACATGTTCATATAGAAAATGTTGGCAACATATTAATACATAAAGGCAACATTTTAAAATTTCATTTTAACTTGAAGGAAAATTGCTTTACAGTGTTGTGTTGGTTTCTGCTGTACAACAACACAAATCAGTTATAATTATAAATATATCCTCTCCCTCTGGAGCTTCCCTTCCATCCCCCAGTCCCACCCTTCTAGGTCACTACAGAGCACCATGTTGGGCTCCCTGTGTTATATCACAACTTCCCACTAGCCTTCTGTATGTCACATGATAGTGTGTACATGTCAATGCCATTTTCTCAGTCCCCCCCCTCCCCTACTGTGTCCACAAGTGTATTCTCTATATCTGCATCTGTACTCCTTCTCTGCAAATCGGTTCATCAGTACAATTTTTCAAGATTCCATACATATGCACCAATATATGATATTTGCTTTTCTCTTTCTGACTTACTTCACTCAGTACACCAGGCTCTGGCTTCATCTACCTCACTACAACTGACTCAAATCCATTCCTTTTTATGGCTGAGTGATATCCCACTGTATATGTGTGCCACATCTTTATCCATTCATGCTTTTGGTGGACATCTAAGTTGCTTTCATGTCCTAGCTATTGTAAATAGAGCTGCAGTGAACACTGAGGTACATGTATCTTTTAGAATTTAGGTTTTCTCACAGTATATGCCTGGTAGTGGGATTGCTGGGTCATATGGTAGACTGGTAGACATATTCTTAGTTTTTTTAACAAATCTCCATACTGTCCTCCATAATGGCTGTATCAGTTAACATTCCCACCAACAGTGCAAGAGGATTCCCTTTACTCCACAATCTCTTCAGCATTTACTGTTTGTAAATTTCTTGATGATGACCATTTTGACTGGTATGAGGTGATATATCACTACAGCTTTGATTTGCGTTTCTCCTATAATGAGAAATGGTGAGCATATTTTCATATGTTTATTGGTCATCTGTCTTCTTTAGGGAAATGTATGTTTAGGTCTTTTGACCATTTATTTATTGATTGATTGGTTGGTTTGTTTGTTTTTCTGGTATTGATCTGTATGAGACGCTTGCATATTTTGGACACTAATCCTTTACTAGTTGTTTCATTTGCAATTATTTTTTCACATTCCAAGGGCTGTAAAGACAAAGTTTAGATTCACCCATAAGGCATCCAACCAGAGAAGCATCATTCACTAAGAGAGTTCCTAAAAAATATCTATTTCTGCTTTATTGACTATGCCAAAACCTTTGACTGTGTGGATCACAATAAACTGTGGAAAATTCTGAAAGAGATGGGAATACCAGAACACCTGACCTGCTTCTTGAGAAACCTGTATGCAGATCAGGAAGCAACAAATAACTGGACATGGAAAAACAGACTGGCTCCACATATTAAAAAAAGTACATTAGGCTGTATATTGTCACCCTGCTTATTTAACTTATATGCAGAGTACATCATGAAAAACGCTGGGCTGGATTAAGTGCAAGTTGCAATCAAGGTTGCTGGGAGAAATATCAATAACCTCAGATATGCAGATGACACCACCCTTACGGCAGAAAGTGAAGAAGAACTAAAGGGCCTCTTAAAGTGAAAGAGGAGAGTGAAAAAATTGGCTTAAAGCTCAACATTCAGAAAATGAAGATCATGGCATCTGGTCCCATCACTTCATGGGAAACAGATGGGGAAACAGTGGAAACAGTGTCAGACTTTATTTGTGGAGGGCTTCAAAATCACTGCAGATGGTGACTGAGCCATGAAATTAAAAGATGCTTACTCCTTGGAAGGAAAGTTATGACCAACCTAGATAGCGTATTCAAAAGCAGAGACATTACTTTGCCAACAAAGGTCCTTCTAGTCAAGGCTATGGTTTTTCCAGTAGCCATGTATGGATGTTGAGAGTTGGACTGTGAAGAAAGCTGAGTGCTGAAGAATTGATGCTTTTGAATTGTGGTGTTGGAGTAGACTCTTGAGTGTCCCTTGAACTGCAAGGAGATCCAACCAGTCCATCCTAAAGGAGATCAGTCCTGGGTGTAAACTTCAATACTTTGGGCACCTGATGTGAAGAGTTGACTCATTGGAAAAGACTCTGATGCTGGGAGGGATTGGGGGCAGGAGAAGAAGGAGACGACAGAGGATGAGATGGCTGGATGGCACCACTGACTCAATGGGCGTGAGTCTGAGAGAACTCTGGGAGTTGGTGATGGACAGGGAGGCCTGGCATGCTGGGATTCATGGGGTTTCAAAGAGTCGGACACAACTGAGTGACTGAACTTATCTGAATATGTAATATATAACAAATAAATTTTGCTTTTAGACAATTTTGTTTTGCTTTTTACAATTTATTTAAAATATTTTGATCAAACATTTATCCTAATAATGAATTAAAACATTCAGATAACTGTTTTGAACTTTAAATTTTAGTGACTACATTCTTTTGAGCAATCCCAAAGACATTGTAAACTGCTATAAGAAGACACTTCAGATACTTACAATACTTACATCAGGAATAACATTGTAAGGTGTTATTGACCATTTATATTCATTTACAAACAAAATAGAAAGAAAGTAATGGAGAGAAGAGGTGCAACAATCATGTTCTTAAATTAGAATTAACAATAAAGTTGTTAAACTTGGGTGAACTTAACCCTGGGCCAGGGCCTATTTTCCTGCATATTTTTAAAGAAAACACAAAGTTATAGCACAGATTATGCTATCCACTCATCAAAAGATGTCCTTGAAGAAACTCAGACTGTAAGAATGATAGACTCCAGGAGAATTTTAAGGTTGCTAATAATCAGAGTTAGCAGGATCTCTTGATCAATTTCCAAATGCTTTATAGTTTCAGACCACATTTACTAAAGATATCCATCTTGCTCAGACGGAAAATACTTTTAAGTAGCTATTATTATTAATCATGAGCAAACACCAAGGAAATAAGAAAATGCAAGTGACAACATAACCTTTGCTCAGGTTACGCTTCTGAGATTCTTGCTACTGGTTCCAGACTTAGTTGTCTTGAGAACTATTTTAAGGGGTAATGTTGACTTTATTGCATTGTGGAGAAAACTTTTAAAGGAGACCAATATAAGACAAGGACAAAGTTCCATAGAGATTGTTGTCAGTAATTCTGGATGTTCTCAGAATTGTATATTACCCCTGGGTGTGGGAAGGGAATGGAGGAGCATCTATTTTCCTTTGCTTTATCCAGCAGTCCTTAATACTTGAAAGAGAATTCTACCTGGAGTGGAGAAATTAGATGCCCTTTGCCCTAAGAGAGTGAGAGCACTCATGGGAAGGAAGAAGGAGGTTGAGAGAGCTCAGATTTGGAATCATACCAGAGATTTCTAGAGTTAAAATCAGTATTTTAAAAAATTCCTATGTATTATTTTTAACCATATCTAATTTCACATTTTTACTCATATTTATAATTGTGCATTCTATCATTTGCTTCTTCTTTGTTAAGAAAATTCAACCAAGTAAATTTGAAGATCTAATTGGCTTTATTAGGTAGTTTATAAATTAGACATCTAGCAACTATTGAAAGGCACTCTGAAGCGTTGTACAAAATGGAAGATATTTCTAGCAGGGAAGGTGACATAAGAAGATATTACCAAAATATTTTTTTTAAGTGTTATTTGGACACTAGACATTTTCTTTTAGAGTAAAGAGAACTGGCACATGTTTTATCATGCAGATTATTTCACTAGTCAGTCTGTTCAGTTCGGTTGACCAGTCATGTCCAACTCCTTGCAACTCCATGGACTGCAGCATGCCAGGCTTCCCTGTCCATCACCAACTCCTGGAGCTTCCTCAAACACATGTCCATCAAGTCGGTAATGCCATCCAACCATCTCATCCTGTCCCTTTCTCCTCCTGTTCTCAATCTTTTCCAGAATAAGGTCTTTTCCAAGGAGTCAGTTTTTCGCATCAGGTGGCCAAAGTATTGGAGTTTCAGCTTCAGCATCAGCCCTTCCAATGAATATTCAGCACTGATTTCCTTTAGGATGGACTGGTTGGATCTCCTTGAAGTCTAAGGGACTCTCCAGAGTCTTTTTCATTGCTACAACTCAAAAGCTTCAATTCTTTGGTGCTCAGCTTTCTTCATAGTCCAACTCTCACATCCATACATGACTATGGAAAAATCATAGCTTTGAATAGGTGGATCTTTGTTGGCAAAGTAATGCCTCTGCTTTTTAGTAAGCTCTTTAGGTTGGTCATAGCTTTTCTTCCAAGAAGCAAGCATCTTTTAATTTCATGGCTGCACTCACCATCTGCAGTGATTTTGGAGCCTAAGAAAATAAAATGGTTTGCCATTCCCTTCTCCAGTGGACCATGTTTTGCCAGAACTCTCCACCATGACCCATCTGTCATGGGTGGCCTTACACATCATAGTTTCATTGAGTTAGACAAGGCTATGGTCCATATGGCAATGGCATCCCACTCCAGTACTCTTGCCTGGAAAAATCCCATGGACGGAGGAGGCTGGTAGGCTTCAGTCTATGAGGTCGCTAAGAGTCAGACATGACTGAGCGACTTCACCTTCACTTTTCACGTTCATGCATTGGAGATGGTAATGGCAACCCACTCCAGTGTTCTTACCTGGAGAATCCCAGGGACAGGGGAGACTGGTGGGTTGCTGTCTATGGAGTCGCACAGAGTCGTGCATGACTGAAACGACTTAGCAGCAGCAGCAGCAACAGTGGTCCATGTGATCAGTTTGATAATAGTTTTCTGTGATTGTGGTTTTTCCCCCATAATTAGTTTCTCCCATTAGGAAGCTTCCATAAGCCTCTTCTTATCTGTCAGAGGGGCAGAGAAAATGAAAGCTTCACAAGTGCAACTCAGTAAATTTCAGATTGAGTGAGTAAAGGTCACATTCCTGAGAAGGGCAGAAAATTACAATTAAATTTTGATTTGCTGCCCTGGGGACCATTTTGGCTTGTTCTTCCTTCCTTTTTTTTTTTTTTTAAACACCTTGGAAGTACCTGCCAAGGTTTTAGGTGTTATACATGTATTCTATGCCCCCTCCTAAAAAGATGGCTTTTATTTAATTTATTTTTTCTCTTCTACTTTATTGACTTATTTATGTTACTATGTGTTTTATTCTATTTCTTTTGGATTTTTATTTTTTAATTTATTTATATTTATTTAAAAACATGATTTATTTCCTTTTTCATAAATATACTCAAATCACAAGATTGTATTTTGAAATTTTAGGTAGATTTTCATAGATAGTTTATTCAGTTCTAAAATCTGTAATTCCTTTTGTGTCTTCATTATCACCAAAGTTATTGAGCAGTGTATAATTGATATGTTGGTATAAAGTTCTGAAATCAATGATACTTTATTTTGGTTTTTGTTTTCTAATTTTATTGCGTTCTAGTCAGTGAATGAGGTTAATATGATACAAACTGCTTAGAAGTTGTTGTGATTTCTTCTGTAGTCTAATAAATGGTCAATATTGTTAGTATGTCATGCATTTTATTTAAAAAAATAGAAAAAATGAGCACATGATTTTGTTTCCAAATACTTGATTGTACTGCTCACCAAATGACAGGCTAGTCAATAAAGAAATGAGGTGTTGGGGCAAGGAATAGTGATCTTTTTGGAAAGTCAGCAGACCAAAGAAGACAGTGGACTAGTGTCCCAAAGAACCATCTTGCCTGGATTTGGGTGCTAGTTTCTTTTACAGAACAAAGAAAGGGAAGCGAGGAGGTAAAGTAAAAAAGATCATAAGTTGTTGCAAAGATTTCCTGGTTCTGGCCAATCTCCTAAGGGAATGTGTTAATTGCTTCTTCCCTGAGCCATTCACAAGCTCCCCAGGTGGCACTACTGTTAAAGAACCCATTTGCCAATGCAGAAGATACTGGTTCAATCCTTGGTTCAGGAAGATCCCCTGGAGAAGGAAATGGCAGCCCACTCCAGTACTATTGCCTGGAAAATCCCATTGACAGAGGAGCCTGGTGGGCTACAGTTCATGGGATCGCAAAGAGTCGGGCACTACTGAAGTGACTTACATGAACCATTCACAGGTAAACCTGATCAGGATGTTTCCTGTGAGTTAAACAAAGCATTTCAACTTACTGCAAAGGAACAGGAGGCAAGGTTCACTGAATTGGGCCATTCTGTATACTTTAAGCTAAAGGCAAAATTCTTTGAGTGATTGATTAACTCATAGCAAAACAATAGAATACAAAGGTTAAAGAAACAGATTCATTATGGAGTCAGATTTGTTCTTCCCTATTGACAGAATGTGGTCTTCCGTAGAAAGGAATGGCAAACCACTTCAGTATTCTTGTCTTGAGAACCCCATGAACAGTATGAAAAGCCAAAATGATAGGATACTGAAAGAGGAACTCCCCAGGTCAGTATGTGCCCAACACACTACTGGAGATCACTGCAGAAATAACTTCAAAAAGAATGAAAGGATGGAGCCAAAGCAAAACCAATACCCAGCTGTGGATGTGACTGGTGATAGAAGCAAAGTCTGATGCTGTAAAGAGCAATATTGCATCAGTTCAGTTCAGTTCAATTCAGTTGCTCAGTCGTGTCCGATTCTTTGAGACCCCATGAATCACAGCACATGAGGCCTCCCTGTCCATCACCATCTCCCAGAGTTCACTCAGACTCACATCCATAAGAACCTGGAATGTCAGGTCTATGAATCAAGGCAAACTGGAAGTGGTCAAACAAGAGATGGCAAGAGTGAATGTCAACATTCTAGGAATCAGTGAACTAAAATGGACTGGAATGGGTGAATTTAACTCAGATGACCATTATATCTACTACTGCTGGCAGGAATCCCTCAGAAAAAATGGAGTAGCCATCATGGTCAACAAAAGAGTTTGAAATGTAGTACTTGGATGCAATCTCAAAAACGACAGAATGATCTCTGTTCTTTTCCAAGGCAAACCATTCAATATCAGAGTAATCCTAGTCTATGCCCCTACCAGTAACACTGAAGAAGCTGAAGTTGAACGATTCTATGAAGACTTACAACATCTTTTAGAACTAACACCCAAAAAAGATGTCCTTTTCATTATAGGTGACTGGAATGCCAACGTAGGAAGTCAAGAAAAACCTGGAGTAACAGANGAGTAATCCTAGTCTATGCCCCTACCAGTAACACTGAAGAAGCTGAAGTTGAACGATTCTATGAAGACTTACAACATCTTTTAGAACTAACACCCAAAAAAGATGTCCTTTTCATTATAGGTGACTGGAATGCCAACGTAGGAAGTCAAGAAAAACCTGGAGTAACAGATAAATTTGGCCTTGGAATGCAGAATGAAGGAGGTCAAAGACTAATAGAGTTTTGCCAAGAAAATGCACTGGNGCCCCAACCAGTAACGCTGAAGAAGCTGAAGTTGAATGGTTCTATGAAGACCTAAAAGACCTTTTAGAAATAACACCCAAAAAAGATGTCCTTTTCATTCTAGGGGACTGGAATGCTAAAGTAAGAAATCAAGAAACACCTGGAGTAAAAGGCAAATTTGGCCTTGGAATGCAAAATGAAGCAGGACAAAGACTAATAGAGTTTTGCCAAGAAAATACACTGGTCATAGCAAACAACCTCTTCCAACAACACAAGAGAAGACTCTACACATGAACATCACCAGATGGTCAACACTGAAATCAGATTGAATCTATTCTTTGCAGCCAAAGATGGAGAAGCTCTATACAGTCAACAAAAACAAGACCAGGAGCTGATTGTGGCTCAGATCATGAACTCCTTATTAACAAATTGAGACTCAAATTGAAGAAAGTAGGGAAAACCGCTAGACCAGCCAGGTATGACCTAAATCAAATTCCTTATACAGTGGAAGTGAGAAATAGATTTAAGGGCNTCCTTATTGCCAAATTCAGACTTAAATTGAAGAAAGTAGGGAAAACCACTAGACCATTCAGGTATGACCTAAATCAAATCCCTTATGATTATACAGTGGAAGTGAGAAATAGATTTAAGGGTCTAGATCTGATAGATAGAGTGCCTGATGAACTATGGAATGAGGTTCCTGACATTGTACAGGAGACAGGAATCAAGACCAACTCCATGGAAAAGAAATGCAAAAAAACAAAATGGCTGTCTGGGGAGGCCTTACAAATAGCTGTGAAAAGCAAAGAGGCAAAAAGCCAAGGAGAAAAGGAAAGATATAAGCATCTGAATGCAGAGTCCCAAAGAAGAGCAAAAAGAGATAAGAAAGCCTTCTTCAGCGATCAATGCAAAGAAACAGAGGAAAGGAACAGAATGGGAAAGAC
>SJYA01010162.1:0-13990 GCA_006410615.1 Neotragus moschatus
CACAGTCAAAGGCTTTGGCATAGTCAATAGTGCAGAAATAGATGTTTTTCTGGAACTCTCTTGCTTTTTCCATGATCCAACAGATGTTGGCAATTAGATATCTGGTTCCTCTGCCTTTTCTAAGACCACCTTGAACATCTGGAAGTTCATAGTTCACATATTGTTGAAGCCTGGCTTGGAGAATTTTGAGCATTTTTGAGAATTTTGATTATGATCATAAGGGATTTGATTTAGGTCATTTGTGAATGGTCTAGTGGTTTTCCCTACTTTCTTCAATTTTCTGAATTTGGCAATAAGGAGTTCATGTTCTGAGCCACAGTCAAGTCCAGGTATTGGTTTTGCTGACTGTATGGGGTTTCTTCATCTTTGGCTACAAAGAATATGATCAGTCTGATTTTGGTGTTGTCCATCTGGTGATGTCCATGTGTAGAGTCATCTCTTGTGTTGTTGGAAGAGGCTGTTTGCTATGACCAGTGCATTCTCTTGGCAAAACCCTGTTAGCCTTTGCTCTGCTTCATTTTGTACTCCAAGGCCATACTTGTTTGTTACTCCAGGTATCTCTTGACTTCCTATTTTTGCAGTCCAGTCTTCTTTGGAATGCAGTACTTGGGTGCAATCTCAGAAATAACAGAATGAACTCTGTTCATTTCCAGAGCAAAGCATTCAATATCACAATAATCCAAGTCTATGCCTCAACAACTAATGCTGAAGAAGCTGAAGCTGAATGGTTCTATGAAGACCTACAAGACCTTCTACAGAAAACACCAAAAAATGTCCTTTTTGGCATAAGGAACTGGAATGCAATAGTAGGAAGTCAAGAGATACCTGGTATAGCAAGGAAGTTTGGCCTTGGAGTACAAAATGATGCAGGGCAAAGACTAATAGAGTTTTGCCAAGAGACTGCACTGGTGATAGCAAACACCCTCTTCCAACAACACTACTCTAAACATGGACATCACCAGATGGTCAATAATGAAATCAGAGTGATTATATTCTTTGCAGCCCAAGATGGAGAAGCTCTATACAGTCAGTAAAAGCAATATATGGAACTGACTGTGGCTTAAATCATGAACTCCTTATTGCCAAATTCAGACTTAGATTGAAAAAAGTAAGGGACCTGTATAAATGTAAGAGTTGGACCATCAAGAAATCTGAATGCCAAAAAAATTGATGCTTTTGAACTGTGATATTGGACAAGACTCTTGAGAGTCCCTTGGACTGTAAACCAGTCCAAGGAAATGAAACCAGTCAATCCTAATGGAAATCAGTCCTGAATATTCTTTGGAAGGACTGATGCTGAATGAAGCTGAAGCTCCAACTTCATTTGGCTACCTGATGTGAAGAATTGACTTACTGGAAAAGGCACTGATACTGGGAAAGATTAAAGGCAGGAGGAGAGGAGGACAACAGAGGATGAGATGGTAGGATGGCATCACTGACTCAATGGATATGAGTTTGAGCAGGCTCCGGGAGTTGGTGATAGATAGGGAGGTCTGGCATACTGCAGTCCATGGGGTTGCAAAGAGTTGGACATGACTGAATGACTCAACTGACTGACTGACTGGTTGATGCTGTATCATATTGTGTTAATATTGTATCTTTATTTCCCAATTACATTTAAGCTCACTGATGCAGACAGAATATGAATAGGGTGTCTCATACATTTCATACCTGTTCCATAATACCACCTGAGATGCAATGTATAGACTCAGTAATTTCACAGTGGAAAGTTTGAGGCAACGTGCCTAAAAGATTTTCAAGGGCAAAAATGACTTGAAGTCAGGTCCCATACACTCTACTTTCAAGAGTGAGCTCTTGGATGCACTCAGGAGAGCGAAAGAATCTCACCTGTTTATCCATTTCCTCCACGAGGACTTCCACTCGTGACAGTGAATCAAGAGGAGACCATAGCACTCAGCGCTGCTGCTACATTATCCCAATGATGTTGTCCTTCTTACCATTTCTCTCTCACAGGCTCATGCTTTTCTTAGCCAGGAGGGCTGGGTATACTGGGCTTTTTTTTTTTTTTTTTTTGGCTGTAACCCAGGGCTGGGAATCCAGTGAGACTGACTTTGTTTTATCTGCCTAGAGACATAGTGTGGCCATATTCACTCTATTGTGAATGGCATGTCAGGAAAATCTACATGGTTATCTAGCAGGAATTCACTTAGGAGATGAGGCAAACTATACCTGTGTTCTAGGGACCCTAAATATATCTGTGGCCTCCAACCCATCGTTATTCCCGTTGCTACTAACCCTACATAAGGACAAAGTATTTGGTCCTTCTCAAATACTTGCATTATTATCTTATTCTAATCTTTTCCTAACTGACTTTTCTTTCTCTGCCTAGGGAATCCTTATCTCTTTAAGGATGAGAAGAGGAAAGGAATGTTTTTACTATCATCATTCATTTTTCACAAATTTGAAGTTTTGGGAACACGTTTTGACTTTTGGTACTTTTGAGGTTCAAAATTCTTTTCTTCTATTTCTCGGTCATAAATTTAAAAGATTTATTTTAAAAAGTACAAAGATTTCTTGGTTTCTGTATTTCTGCTATGCCAAATCTACACAACCAAGGGAGAAGGGTATATATTACCTTCACTGATGTCTGAATTAGGGAGAAGGGTGGCAGAACCAAGGGTGGAAACAGAAGGAAGAGAGAAATCTGAACCCCAGTTAAGATGGTAACACTTTATCAGTTGGCACAGGTTGCTCCTGTGTTATTGGGCATGAAACATGATCTGAGAAATGAGATTAAGGAGGCCTAAAACATAATACAACATGGTCCGAGTCAGTCCTGAGATGAAAGACAGAAAACATTTCAATAAAAGAAGGATTTATTGCTTCCATGGTGACATGGGATCAGGGTCACTAGAGATTAGGTAATTGAGTGGAATACCACAGCAATTCCATGGTATGCAACTAATGAGAAGAAAAAGGAATATCACATAGTCAGGGCAAGAACTCTGAGGTATATGTGAACTCTGAGGTGATACGGCATCTTATTTCCCAGAGAGGAGGTGAGCAGAGGAGGGCAGAAGGAGAAAAGGTACGTGATGAACTTGGCCAGAAAATAGTTCTAGGTCATCTAGTATGTCCATTTTCCTGTTCTTGTGGATGGACAGTGCACCTGCAACAGGAAAGGCATGAGATCAGTGGGTTCCAGGGGGCTCCTGTGCCATCATCATGCTGTTTCCCAAGACAGCAACTTTCAACCACATTTGTGTCCCTAACCTCTTCCCACTTTCCCTTGTCTGTACTGTGTCCCCAGATCAATCAAATATGAATCCTTACCTTCCTTCTGGAGTGTGACTCACAAGGGCCCTTGGTGTCTGGAGGTCCCACTTGAGCGTAGACCTCGGATGATGAGGGCAGTGCCCACCACGATGCCCACGAGGCCCACGGTCAACCCCAGGGCACAGACCACAGTCTCTGTCAGCTCTGACATAGGGGCTGGAATCTCAGGCTCTGTGACAGTGAAGTTGTGGAACTCAGAATACAGTGTTGGTTCATGTGCACATATATGGGGTAGGGTAGGGGGGTGGTGTTCATTCTGCAAGACTCAGTGCACCAGGCTTAGAGAGGAGGATGAAGTATTTCTTTAGAAATCTTTGAAGTGTGGAAAACAAGCTTTGGACAATGAGATTTAGGGACTAAAGGCAGGATGTCTGTGTACTTGATAGAGAAGTAAAGGTACTGAAAGGGGTGAAATTTGTACATACCCCAGTGTTTGAGAAGCGGCTCCTCCAGGCCCCAGTGCTCCACTTTGCAGTCGTAAACATCACTGTCAGAAGGGAGGAAGGTGAGATAACTTATCTTGAGGTAGGAATAATCACTTCTGAGGAGGAAGCTGGTCTCAGAAACATGCTCCGTGACTACATGCCCGTTCCTCAACCATGTGATGTTGATCACAGGGGGGAATATGTTGTCCACGTGACAGATGAGAGTGTTGGGCTGACCCAGCATCACGGGAGACTTGGAAAACACAGTCACCTCAGGAACCTCTGTGGTGAGGAAACAGCACAGATGTGAAACGGGAAAAGCTTGGCCCTGATTCTGCACTGCCTCCCGGGGGAGCTCGCCCACCAACGTTTCCCAGTTTGACGGAGGAGGAGCTCTTGCTTGCCTTCTGCTGGGAGATGCTGTGCTCTGCTCACGCTTTATCCCCGTGCTGTCTGTGGTCATGCTTGTTAAGGAGGAGGTCTGTGGGACTCCTCCTTGAGGGATTCAAGGAATATGTTATGGGAGTAAGGATCCTTAAATTACATGGAAATATGTGATCTTTGAGATGGGAGAGGATGAGTGGTCAATAATTACTACAAAATCTGGGGACTCTTGGAAAAGTTTTATAGAGTGGTGAAGGATATCCTTCCTTAGAGAAGAAGGGAGTGAAGCCTGATGTGAAAGAATAGATTCAGTAAAGAGAAGTAGAATGGTGGACACTTACCATTGATAACTGGGGTAAAGTTGTAGCGTTTAGTCAGGATATCCAAGTTGTGTTTCGCTATAGCTATGTTATTCAGTGCACCTTGTGGGTCAAAACTTGCAAACTGGCTAAACATAGGCAGCCGCCAGACAGTCTCCTTCTTCCCCAGGTCCACGTAAAACTGCTCGTCTCCATCAAATTCGTGGATGTACTCGCCAGAAGGACCATGAGATTGGTAGAAGTCTGTGCCGTAGGTGCCCACGTGGTCAGCTAATAAGTGAGAGTGGGGAGCAGGAAGGTGGAAAACAGAGAGAAAGAAAAGACCATATTAAACAACATAACAGAAGAGACTAACTTTCAAAGACTGTGGGGTTCATCTTTAGCACAAAGTCTCTAAACAAAATTCCCAGTATTGGCTTCCTTTCCCCTCAGTGTTGGTAGCAGTCCTGTTAGAATTTAGGCTGTTTTTGCACTATAACATACGCTCACAATGGCAGAATTTCACATTGCTATTTCCTTTGTCCCCAGCTCAGAGCCTGGCACAGTGTAGGTTTGTAATAAAGATTGTAATGTAAAGAAAAAAGAAAGAAAGGAATGAATGAATTATCCCAGTATTGGTATACTTCCCTCTGCTTCGTAACTTTTCTCTGTCACTTAATTCTTTCATTACTTAATAAAACATCCACTATGATTCTTTTCCCCTCAGGACTGACTCAGAGCAGGATGTTTTCTACACAGGATTCATTTCTTACTTTTTTTTTTTTTAAAGGAAAAGCACAGAGAACCTCGTTTTAAGAGTGTCTTCTAACTGTTATAGGGTATAAGGAAAAGTATGACAAGGACAGTGAAAGTATTACAAAATGCTATATACAAAGAATAAACAATGTTTCTAAGTTGGCTGTTTTGTTAACAGTGAGAAGTAAAAGTGTAGTCGCTCAGTCATGTTCAACTCTTTGAGACCCCAGGCATGAGGCTCCTCTATCCATGGTATTTTCCAGGCAAGAATATTAGAGTAGGTTGCCATTCCCTTCTCCAGGGGATCTTCCCAACCCAGAGATTGAACCTGGGTCTCTCACATTGCAGGCGGATTCTTTATCATCACCAGGGAAAGTAGTGATCTTTAAAGGAGAGTGACTGATTCCTTCTGAAATAAAAAACGGATGTTTTATTTTGGATTTCTATTTCCCATCCCTATTTTTTTTTTTCTTTAAGGAGGTTACTAAATGCCTCCTTGTTTGGACTCAATATATATTTGTTGAGGACTCAAGGTAAACTGGGGCTTCCCTGAGGGCTCAAATGATAAAGAACCTGCCTGCAATGCAGGAAATCTGGTTTGGGAAGATCCCCTGGAGAAGAGAATGGCAATCCACTCCAGTATTTTTGCCTGAGGAGTTCCATGGACAGTGGAGCCTGATGGGCTACAGTCCATGGGGTAGCAAACGGTCGGATGCGGCTGAATGACTGAACAACAATAACAAGGTAAACTATGTCCCTTTTCTTCAAATGATCAGTGTACTTTTCTGAGGATGCCAAAGCAGATTGACTCTGCCCAGATTAGCCTGACTGGAGAATTTTGTCCAGACACATATGAGCCTTTTATCATTTTCTCGCCTTCCTTCCTCATTTACTGAGCAACAACAGTTTCAAACATTGTTAGAGACAAAGAGTAAAACATCAGTCAGGCATGATCTCTGCTCACAAGAAGAATATTGATTAATGGGAGAGTCAGGTGAGTGAAACAGCAAGTACAGTATATTGTTATGATTTCTGTGATGGGCATATCCAACACCGTCATCTGATCTCATCTGTCAGTCAAACTAAGTGAGGTTTTCCTTTTATGTTCCTTGGTCTTTGCAGGCATCCACATTTTCCCCCTGAAATGAAATGATATTTTAGGATTTCCTGGCCACCTCCAGTTCATTCCTGAAATTTCTGCTTAGTTACCAACTATTTTAGCTAAGTTCTCTCATTACACATGTTTTGATCCCACTGTAACCTCCAACCTCTCCATCCCAATGTTCTGCTTTCAAGTCAATCTATACTCAGTAAGGTATTCTTGGTTGATCACTTAAAAGGGCTTTCAATAATGCCTCCTTTATTGGAAGGAGGCTTCCTTCCTTGACTCCTTTCCAAACATAAATATATGCAGTTCTTCTTTTTTATCTGGTACTTGTCCTGGGCTGCCAACACTGAAGTACATCACACTGCTGTGCCAACTGGAACCAATTCACTTTTATAGCTTCAGCCTCAGGTGGGTGCTCAGCAATATTCCTTCTGCTTTTCTGCTCTATTTTCTTAGCATTGCTAATTTTCACAACCTCGATGGGGCAGACAGTTTATCTTTTCATTTCCGAATCCCTCAAATCTTAGCTTGCTATGTGTTCAAAAATGTGTACAAAGTGTCAATTACTATTCTTGAGGATCTCAGAGGCTTTGAGGAAGACTTATAAACACAGAGGTAGCAGAATTATAAGATAGTCTAATCAGCAGTGATCAGGGCAGCAGTAAAACTCATGAGTCCCTAAGCTGAGGTAGACTTTCTTCCATAAAAATACTAAAAGTCATATTTTATGATCATACTGATATAAAGACAAGCATAAACTTGGCTAAATTAAAACATTTTCTTCTTTATTTTTTCTTTTCTTTCTTCTACTTCTAGAAAGAAAAGTTCATTTTTCTTCTAATTAAAATAGTGAAATATTTTCATGGGGCCATGGAAGCACTGCAGGCCCTCAGCACTGTGCCCACTGGACCTGAAGGGTAAGTCAAGCCTGACCAGGACACTGTGGTGTGATGTTGAAGAAAGAAAATGTGGAAGTGCTCTGGAATAGCAGGTGAAACTTCCACTAACACACAAAATTAGAATGGAAGCTGCTGTGGTTAATAAAGTTGCTGAAGATTAAACTCTATTTTATTTTCCCTTTGAACTATCTCATCTTTCTACTTTAGTTTTTACACATTCACTCTTAATGTCTATAAAATAACAGCGATGTGAGCCAGAGTTGGATCCTGGAAGAAAAGGAGGCCAAAGGAATGTGTGAAGAGACAGGGGAAAGTACAGGGGAACAGCAAAGGCCTAAGGGGCCAAATAAATAATTTGGGCCTGCCCACTGTGCTTTTTGAAAGACTTCCATAGATGGGTCAAAGAATAGGTAATTTGGACCAACAATTTGAAAACGATGTAATTTAATTCAAAAGTTTCTTACCATAAAGTTCTCAGTTTTAAAGTCAAAATGAGTAAATTTCTCACTTTGTTAAAGAAAATGAAACAAAACTGCAAAAGAACACTCCTATCAATGCAGTTAGATGCCAGAGACAAGGGTTTGATCCCTGGGTTGGGAAGATATGTTGGAGGAGGGCATGACAACCCACTCCAGTATTCTTGTCTGGAGAATTCCATGGACAGAGAAGCCTGGAGGGCTACAGTCCATAGGGTCACAAAGAGTTGGACACAAGTGCAGCGACTTCGTTAGCACTCATGCACACTTATAATGGTAATACTAAAAATAAGAATAATCTTGACATTTTAATGTCTTCATTTTTTATAAAGCATTCCTACGTACCTAATTTACTTGATTATTTGTGAGGTGACACAAATGAAGTAACTGAGATAAAGTGAGAACCATGTGGTAAAATGCCTTGTGGCGGGCTCATACCCCTCCCTACCTGTGCCAGATGCCAGCATGGAAATGTATGTAGGTCTGAGACTAAGAAAGGACATCCTTCTTTATATCTACATAGAATACATAATTCATGGAACTATTTGCATTAAGAAAAGCTGTAGGAGATATCTATAAAAAGTTTCAAAAGTTGTTCAAAGAAATTTGGGAACAATAAATCATGAAATTTTCATAGCAAAATATCAACTCGTGGAAACATCTCTAATTTTTGAGGCAATTGTGAATGAATGCCCTAGAACCCTCCAGGACATATTCACTGGATCAATATCAAAGACAGAACAATGTCCTTGGTCAACTCTGCAATAGCACAGGTAGCAAAGAGAGTGGGCCTGGATTCTGGTTTCCTGAAAAAGGAACGACTGTCATTTTAGATTTGTTTAATACTGAGAACATTTTGAGGGGCCTCTACTATTTCTAGGCCAATCGCTTATCTTTTTTCCCCTCCAGTTTTCTGTTCTCCACATCTCTCAACTGTGCACTTACCCACAATGTCTTCACCTCCACAGGGGCTTGTCATGGTGGTCAGGGCGAGGACCCCCAGAATCAGAGCTCTGTTCAGAACCATCCTCTTCTCAGGGTAGTCTCTGTAGTAACTGTTCTGAGTTGCAGAGCAATGATGAGGGCTGAACTGAGAAGGAACTCTAAAGACACTCAAACTATACTCTGCCTGGTCAGGTTTTGTCCAATCAGAAAAATCCTCTATGATGACACTTCAGTTGCTAGATGAAGACTGTGTACTAAGAGACCTGGAAGGGGCTGGGAAATCCCCTGGTTCTGATGCAGCCTCAACTCAGAGTGGACCAGAGGGATCTTTCTATGAAAGTAGGGGGAGTATTAAATCAGAGCCTTCTCACATGTGTGTATGCCTGCTGGTGACAAGAAGAGTGGGAGTTTCTCTGCAGCCTCACGGACAGATGAAGACATGGCTAATATGAGGTCTTACAGAATATTCTGCACTATAGCTTCCAAGAATTCTTCCCTGAGTTGGGCCCCTTCCCTGGCAGGTCTACCTCCTCCCCTTTCCTGGCCTCCACAAGTGGATTAGCTCTTTCTCTTTGCTTCCGGAGTACATATGTGTGTATGCATGTGATACTCAGTTGCGTCCAACTCTTTGCGACCCCATGGACTGTAGCCCACCAGGCTCTTCTGTCCATGGGATTTCGCAGGCAAGAATACTGGAGTGGGTTGCCATTTCCTACAGCAGGGGATCTTCGTGACCCAGGGATTGAATCCAAATCTCCGGCATTGGCAGGCAGATATTTTTACCACTGAGCCACTTCAGAAATCACATACTACATAAGGAATTGTCTTAATATTGAGCTGATCCAAGGGATTTCTGCTGGTTTTAGTCAAGGAATACCTTTGCCTTTTCTACCCTGTAGAAATTCAGTTGAGTAAATTATTCTTCTCATGCTCTCAAAAGCTCCAGTATTTGTACCCAGGGCAATGTAAATACTTAGGGTGTTATGTAATGTTGCCTAAAATAACTACATGGTCTTTCATCTGACTTTTCCCCTGTTTTGAGTATTCTTTGTGCTCTGTGTTTTGCTAAACCTATCTATATTTAAAGGAATTTGGGGAGCATTGATTATGTTAATGGATGCTTTGGCTGATTTGCTATATAGTTTTTTTTTTAATTAAAGAATATCAAGTCAAATACTAAGGGTAGAATTCAGGGGACTGACCTGATTTAGAAAATTGATTTTCTTTCTTTAATATACTCAATATTTTCATATTCTGCCTCGATATTTTTTTGATGTTCTGATTCTGTAAACAAAAATTTAGGCTAATTTAATATTAAAGCAGAGATAAAAATATCTTTAACACTGTTTTAATCAAGTAACAGCTCCTTAAAAGAGGAAATTTTAAGACAGTGGAATAGAGCAAAGTGAAAGATTACTTTCTTAGGGTAGCCTCTATGACTACATTCCTTACTGTGTGGATTAGAATTTCTTTGTAAGTTTGGTACTAGAGTAAACAGTGGTCTAAGCCAAAATTTTCTCCTTAGTGTTTAGAAACCCTGAAGGTTTTCCTTCAGAATTAAGGAATAAAAATAAAGAAAGAAAGAAAAAGAGGAAGAAAACCTCTGTAATAGAAACTCATTAACTTGATAATGAGTATGCTGAATGCAACTTGGTACGCCCCAAACAATTTCAGAAAATGGCAAAAAATGTAAAACCAAGATGAGATGTGAATTCAAAAAAAACCTCTTCTGCACATTCCCTCCACCTACCTGCCTCGATATTTCAATTATCCAGCAACATTAAAACTCCAAGTATTTGTGAGGGATTAATGACTGAGCTAAAGTCAAAGACAATTTTTAAAGGGAAACTTATTTTTTCAAAAAAATTGATTTTCTCTGTGTTATGGAAGCCATAGTTTAATGGGAGTTTCATTTGGAATCAATCACCCTGTCCTTGTTAGATGTTCCTCAGTTTCTCAGCACTGTCTTACCTCACAGTGACAAAGACTATAAAGAAGATTGAAACAGAAAGAGACCTGGTGTCTAGAGCTGCCTGGGACTAGTAATTAGGCCTTGGTGTTGCCCGGAGCTGGCCTGCTACTCACAACTAGGTTTTGGTGTTTTCTTGGTGAACATAAGCAATGTGGTACAACAGCACCAGACAGCCATCCTGTGAGTAGGATGGGTCAAAACAGAAAACAAGGCCGCTTAGTAATGATGTCTCAACACAGATGAAATATGAACAGTTTTCAAGCCACAAAAATGATCAAGCAAACTTATCTCCTAGATAATGTGAATGACCCCTGCTTCTTTACTAATTACAGCTTTAGCCTCGGTATAGTTTTCCTTTCTCATTAGAAAGATTTATTTAGATGCCCAATTATAGGATTATCTTATACCACCACCTGACAGAATCCAGCTGAGGTCAGAGTCACTGATTCTTAAATCATCCCCAAAATCACCTATTGTTCAGTTGCTAAAAGTTGTGTCCAATTCTTTGTGACCCCATGGACTGCAGTGTGCCAGGCTTCCCTGCCCTTCACTATCTCCCAGAGTTTGCTCAAACTCATGTGCATTGAGCGGTATGTGAACTAAGAACTTTTAAATGTACAAGCTGCGTTTTAGAAAAGGAAAAGAAACCAGAGATAAAATTGCCAACATTCATTCGATCACCTAACAGGATCCCAAATCCTATAGACATTTAAGGGTCAGTTTTATGTGGTACCTAGGCTATGGTCTGGAGAAGGCAATGGCACCCCACTCCAGTACACTTGCCTGGAGAATCCCATGGATAGAGGAGCCTGGTAGGCTACAGTCCACGGGGTCGCTAAGAGCTGGACACGACTAAGCGACTTCACTTTCATATATGGGAGAAGGAAATGGCAACCCACTCCAGTATTCTTGCCTGGAGAATCCTAGGGACAGAGGAGCCTGTTGGGCTGCCATCTATGAGGTCGCACAGATTCGGACATGACTGACGCGACTAAGCAGCAGGCTATGGTCCTCTGTTAATCTAGGTGCTTCTCTGAAGATATCTTACAGACGTGATTAAGGTTTGAGAATCAATTAACCTTAAGTAAGAGAAATTATTCTAGATAATCTGGGTGAGTCTGGACCAATTTCATGAAAAGTCTCAAGAGGAGAGCCAAGTTTTCCTGGAAGAAAGGGATTCCTCTGTGGGCTGCAGCTTCAGCCCGTGCTGAGAGTTCCAGTCTGCCTTTCCTGACAATAACTTGCCCTACGGGTCTTGGACTTGCCTAGTTCAACCTCATGAATGTGTAAACGAATTTCTTTTTAGTAAATTTCTTAAAAGACATCCGTAATAGGTTGTGTTTCTTTGGTTTCAACACCATACTGACATGTCCATGATTCTCCATGGTGAGCTGTCTCCCTCACTGCAATGAACAATAAAAGCAACTTGTTCCTCCATGGATGTGCTTCTGACGGTCCTTGGCTATAGACATTAACAGCACTTCTTTAGACTGTTGTGAGGAACATACATATACTGCACCTGGGATTAAAAATTCCCAGGGCTCTTTAACTGTACTTGCAATACATTAATACCATCTCCATTTTACAAGGAGGACATTGAATTTCAGAGAGGTGAAAGAATTTGCACAAAGTCACACAGCTGATGAGTGTAGAGCTGAAATGTTTTTCAGCCAAATTTCAGCCAAATTTTTTTCAGCCAAGATCAAGGCATGAGTCCTTGTGGAGGGAGTGAGTGAGTGAGGGGGTCTTCTGTGTGGCTCCAGAATGCAGTGTCCTAACATAATTAGAATAGATATTTGACCCCTATTGGTGGCCTTATTATTCTTTCTAGTCTCTACCATTATAGGCCAAGAGAAATTTTGAGGTTCTATTTGAGATATGCTTCTTTTACCAAGCAACATCCTCTTTTCTATGCAGTAAACAACTATGCTTTTTTTCTGGATCCAGACTTATCTATTTAATAACCTAAAGAAATGACTTATGACTTGGGAAATGGTCAAAAGTTTTCTTGATGATGCTTTAGAATTTCATCTACTAATATTACACTTACAAAATTAAACTCAAGTTAGGAAGGTTGATTGTTACATGGGCAGGATCAGAATTATATCTTGGGTGGGACGTTGAAGAGAAGTCTCAGATCTCACAGATTGTGGGTTGCAGGGGAAGTCCAAGCAAGGCAATGCACTCAGTAAGAGATAGAAGATGAACTTTTTGTCTTTAACCTGATTCTGCCTCTTCTTTTCCTGCTATCACAACAATGAACATTGTTCTAGTTGCTTCTGTCTTTAGGTCATAATTTTAGCATAAACTAAAATTATTAGTGAATTAGATTCAGAGGACAGAATGGTCTCTGTTTGTTTCCAAGGCAAACCATTCAGTATCACGGTAATCCAAGTCTATGCGCTGACCAGTAATGCTGAAGAAGCTGAAGTTGAATGGTTCTATGAAGACCTACAAGACCTTTTAGAACTAACATCCAAAAAAAGATGTCCTTTTCATTTTAGGGGACTGAAATGCAAAAGTAGAAAGTCAAGAAATCCTTGGAGTAACAGGCAAATTTGGCCTGGGAGTAGAGAATGAAGCAGGGCAAAGGCTAATAGCATTTTGCCAAGAGAACATACTGGTCATTGCAAAGACCCTTTTCCAACAACACAAGAGAAGACTCTACACATGGACATTACCAGATGGTCAACACCGAAATCAGATTGATTATATTTTTTTCAGCCAAAGATGGAGAAGCTCTATACAGTCAGCAAAAACAAGACCTGGAGCTGACTGTGGCTCAGATCATGAACTCCTTATTGCCAAACTCAGACTTAAATTGAAGATAGTAGAGAAAGCCACTAAACCATTCAGGTATGACCTAAATCAAATCCCTTATGATTATATAGTGGAAGTGAGAAATAGATTTAAGGGACTAGATTTGATAGACAGAGTGCCTGATGAACTATGGATGGAGATTCGTGACACTGTACAGGAGAATGGGATCAAGACCATCCACAAGAAAAGGAAATGCAAAAAAGCAAAATGGCTATCTGAGGAGCCTTACAAATAGCTGTGAAAAGAAGAGAAGGGAAAAACAAAGGAGAAAAACAAAGATATTCCCATCTGAATGCAGAGTTCCAAAGAATAGTAAGGAGAGATAAGAAAGCCTNATTCGTGACACTGTACAGGAGAATGGGATCAAGACCATCCACAAGAAAAGGAAATGCAAAAAAGCAAAATGGCTATCTGAGGAGCCTTACAAATAGCTGTGAAAAGAAGAGAAGGGAAAAACAAAGGAGAAAAACAAAGATATTCCCATCTGAATGCAGAGTTCCAAAGAATAGTAAGGAGAGATAAGAAAGCCTTCCTCAGCGGTCAATGCAAAGAAATAGAGGGAAACAATAGAATGGGAAAGACTAGAGATCTCTTCAAGAAAATTAGAGA
>SJYA01010164.1:0-15520 GCA_006410615.1 Neotragus moschatus
GCATTTTTAATACCTAGTAGAAATAGTAAAGGTGACATTAGGGGCAGATATGTAATGATTGAAAATAATGTTCCATATATTCCAAGGCAGGTCCTGCTCATTAAGACTTAACCATGTTTTACTGGGTGATACATAGGGCAGAATATGAACAGAAATGAAATAACCATGATGGTTTATTTTTCATCATGTGATCTAGAAACCATTTTTGAAATTACCTTTTTCATGTCTGGCACAACTGTGGAGAATACTATTTTTATTCTGTTAATAGATGTGGAAACTAAAGTTCAGAGACTCTGTGACATACCGAAAGTACCATAGTTGATGATGACAGTAATGAACTTAAGTTGTCTTTGTCTAAGATCAGAAACACTACCACTAGAAATGATGTTGTTTGTAACATGAATGAGTCAAAGATGAGATGCATAGGATATTAGCTATCACACTAAAGAGAAAAAAACAAAAGGCTTCTTGTACTTCTGGGATATACTCATAATGATACTCTCACAATACAGTGGGAAATTATCATTCATTTGTCACTCCAAATATGTGACAAGTACCTACTATATACCAGGGAAAAGCAGTGACTACCAAGACCAGAAAGAATGTCTGTGTCTGGGGGCTCATAATCTAATGGAGAGACAAACATAAGTAATCAGAAATCAATGTAAAATATGCCAGAATGGTGCTAAACAGGCAGATATGGCTTGTACCTTCTAACCCCCTAGAAAGGCCAAGGGAAACTCCTTTGAAGAAGGAGATAGAGTGAGTGTTATGCCCAAGTCGCGAAATCTCCCAGTGCCCACCAGGGAGCCGATATCCGATGCAAAAGCAAGAGAGTTTTTATTACCAAGCTCGAGCTGGGGCTTCCACCCACACCGCCCCCGCGGCTATAGTGAGGAGCCTCGAAATCTAGGTTTCATTGCTTATAGAGGGTATTCTCGCGTGAAAAATTCGAAAAACGGGAGTTTCCATGTTGGGAGATGTCTAATTGGTTACCTTCCGTGGAAGGGTTAGGTGTTGGGTTCTGATTGGTTTCCATTTCCCGGGCTGGCCACGGGTTCTGATTGATTCCCATTTCCTGGGCTTAATCGGAATTTCCCAGCCAGGTCATAAGTCCTGAAGGTAATGGCTCGCAGGTGGTGGGGTGAGGTCAGGGGATTTCCAAAGACTTTCCTCAGAACTCTAAAATGGAGTCTTTTTTAACAAAATGCGGTGGCTTAAGTTCTTTATAAATGGAACAGTTCAGTTTTGTGTGAATGTGAGGGAAAGTGCCAGGCTGAAGGGGGCTAATTTGGAAAATATGGATGTAGGCAAAAACATAAAGTGGTAAGGTCTTTTAGAAATATTTTGCCTGAATAGCCCAAGCAATATAAGAGTATATTCTTTGCATGTGCATTTATTTAAAATGTATTTGGTACCTAAAAAAGAATCATTTGTACTTTGTTACTAGATTAGATTAACAACTTTCGGTAAAAAATAAAAATTCAATGGTAAAGTTCTATAATCCTTACACTCTAATTGCAAAGCCTCAAAGAACTCAAAGAGCAACTTAAATGATTAATGCTTAATTATAAAGGCTATGGGGAGTATTGTGGGAAAAGAAAGTATATTCAAATTAGTGACATATTCATAAACTCACCAGTAATATATAGTTGCCATGTATTCTCTATAGAGATGGCATTATCCAACTGTAACATCATCAAATTCTTAATGAAATTGTCTCTACCCATGGGGATGGTGTGTGATAGTAGTCTAGAACTTCTGAGGAAAGTTAATGTGACTCACTGACATTCTTTCAATCTCTGAGAATCTTTCCTAAGGTTTTATTCTTCCCATCACTGTCCATTTTCAACCACTCTTAAGTACATACACCCTATTCTTCATTATTTTTCTTATTTTCATTCACCATCCAGAATTTTATGGCTGCCAACCAATATAAAATCCAGTCCTGAGCTTTAAAACAGTCAGTCTGTGTTTGTCTGTTAAGTGCATAAGAGATTTGGAAACCAAGTCCCTTCCAGAGACCAAGTTCAAAACCAAAGGAAAGAATAAAGCCTCAGGTAGAAAGAGTTAGGCTAGAAAACATGGAATTAAACTTATGTGTCTAGCAGAGTTTGGATCCAGATAACTGAATTCACGTACTGTCAGTTAGAATATATTGGTGGAGTCTTTACCACTGAGCCACCTGGGAAGCTCCAAGAAGATATACGCATGTGTGTGCTGGGTCACTGCAGTTGTGTGTGACTCTCTGCACCCTCATGGACTGCTGTCTGCCAGGCTTCTCTGTCCATGGGATTCTCCAGGCAAGAAGACTGGAGTGGGTTGACACGCCCTCCTCCAGGGGATCTTCCTGACCCAGGGATAGAACCCATGTCTCTTATATCTCCTGCATTGGCAAGAGGGTTCTTTACCACTAGCGCCACCTGGAAAGCCCAAGAAGATATACAGTACATTCTAATTATTTTGTNCACGCCCTCCTCCAGGGGATCTTCCTGACCCAGGGATAGAACCCATGTCTCTTATATCTCCTGCATTGGCAAGAGGGTTCTTTACCACTAGCGCCACCTGGAAAGCCCAAGAAGATATACAGTACATTCTAATTATTTTGTTGAAATTCTGCAAATGGGGGTGAACCACTTTTTCTTCCAGTGTTTGTCTAGTGAACCTCCTTCCTCTCTGACTTCTCCTATCCTTACGCAAATTATGCAGGAACTGACAAACTATTTACAACTTGTTGACCAAATCCTGCTCACTACCTGTTTGTGTGACTAAGGTTTTACTGGAATAAAATCATACCCATTGTCTTCTTTGTTGTCTATGGCTCCTTTTGTGCTTTAACGGCAGAGTTGAATAATCATGAAAGAGATCCTTTGGCTCATAAAGGACAAAATATTTACCATTGGGCCCTTTGTAGAATAAGTTTGTCTGCTCTGAAGAACTCTTTAGGTGATTGTTACACATTGTCTCATAGTGTTTTCTTTTTAGATGGTTCATACTTCTCCAGTGAAATTGCTGACCTATTATTATAGGATATCATGCATTATGGGCTTCCCTGGTGGCTCAGCAGTAAAGAATCCACCTGTAAATGCAGGAGACATGGGTTCAGTCCCTGGGTCAGGAAGATCCCCTGAAGAAGGAAATAGCAACTCACTCCTGTATTCTTGCCTGGAGAATCTTGTTGACACGGGAGCTTGGCGGGCTACAGTCCATGGGGTGATAAAGAGTCTAATACAACCTGGTGACCAAACAACAACGTCAGATATTGTATGATGTGGTTGGTATCACTTAACAGTAACAGCAGAGTAAGCTTTAAACAATTAACATGGAGTTCCAGGAGTTGAAGAATTATATTTTTCGTATCCATTATTGTGTTCCTGCTCCCTTGCATTGTGTCAGACACATGGTAGATGAGCAAATAAATGGATTAGGGTTATGATTGCAGGGTGTGGTGGCGAGTATTTGAAATATCTTGAATAAGGAATCCTCCAAATAAACAAACTGACTTCAACCTGGTCATATATACAAACTGCACATTAATAAATAAGACAAAATCTTGCAGTCAGCTCTAAACTTGGAGTCAAAGAATGGGTCATGCTCTATGGTATTTGAGATGTGTGTGTGTGAGTGTGTGTACTCAATCTCTAAGTCATGTCTGACTCTTTTGCAACCCTGTGGACTATAGCCCTCCAGGCTCCCCTTGCATAGGATTTCCCAGGCAAAAATACTGGAGTGGGTTGCCATTCCCTTCTCCAGTATTTGAGTTTATTTTTTCAGTTTATTTTTCTACCAACAAAATGCTTATTCTTTCAGACAACAACTTCAAGGCTTAGCACCAACTTAAGACTAATTTAATCTCCACAAATACACAAAGCCCTCCAGGAGAGGACTTAATTGTCAGAAAAGTAGTGCAGATATATATTTTTTTTACTTCTTAATTGTTCCTTCATTTTTATTACCTTGCCTTAGCTCATGCCATACTTTCGCTCATGCTGATTTACAGGATTTGAAAAGGAAGCTAAAAGAGCACATTCTGAAAGCTGGAACTGTGGAACCTGCTGATTTTATCAAAGAAAAATCAAAACATTTAGATATCTGTCTATTGACTGCTTAAAGGAATGCGTGTCAAAGTAAGAGTCAGTCCAGCATTCTCAGGAAGAACTTTGTCTCTGTGGCTTTATTTTCCTTTCCTTATTTTAAAAGAAATGCACTCCCCCCCCACCGCCAACGCCTGAAATTTATAGGCCGAGATGGAGTCCTCGATGTTATTTGTTATAAGAGTCTACGAAGTGACAGCACTACGGTGCTGTGGTGTGGTCTGAGCAGCCCTTTAGCGGATGTCCTAACAGCCACACGCCTCCTTCCCAGCACAGTTCCATGTGGTCCACTTCAGCTGATCTCCCCCAGCAGCTGTTGCAGCATCCTGAAGCCATTCATCCTCCACGTGTATCCAGCCCAGTGGAGCTACATTAAAGTGAGCAGAGCTTCATGGCAGGGGCTTGGCTGCTTGCCAGGGTTTCACTGTTATCCATCCTTCTTTGCTCCTCATGTGTCACAGGCTCTTGGGAGACGCTGAATCAGGTTTGCAGGAAATCCCACGGAGAGCTGTGGTGGGCCCAGCTTACTGCCTCCACTCAGTAAACTGGCACCTGCCTGGCCCAAGGCAGCACGGGAAGATATCCTGCATTTCAAATCCTGTACGCTGAAATAACTTGGCAAAGAGAACGAAGACAATACCAACTTTTTTTTTTTTTTTTTTGGCCACACTGTGTGGCTTGTAAGATCTTAGTTTCCTGACCAGGGATTGAATCCCGGGCCTGGCAGTGAAATCTCAGAGGCTTAACCACTTGACTACCAGAGAATTCTTTTACAGTACCTACTTAGAGAAGGAAAATATTTCTTCATAATCTTAAATAACATTATGTTAAACTATTATACGTGTTGAGGTTTACATTCCCCCCCAAAAAGCTAAAAATATTGGGACCTACCCTCTGCTTGTCAACCAAACATGCGATTTCCAATCTTGTATTTTCACAACCAAAAAATCTGCATCTTAGTAGAGCTTCACTTTCTATAAAAATTTAAACTCTTCAATCAAATTAGGAAAAACCTTGGCAGAATATAAAATTAAGCAGAAATATATTCTGAATTCATTTTCCATACAAATGAAAATGCAGCCCAAATAAGCAGAAAGAGAAGCTTTGAAGTGCTTTCTTTCTCTGCATTTTAAAGCTGTAGGGAATAAAAATGCATAAATGGGAGATTATAATCTAGTCTGGTGATTCAGTTTGCCAAGTTGTCTCCTTCTAGGTTGCATTAAGTGATAGAATTCAAATAGTGTTAAATGTAAAAAATATTTTGGCACTGTGTACTCTAACATTCTCACTCTTCAAATGAGGAAAATTGTAAGTACTATATTAAAGGTGTGTAATTAATCCTGGACTTGGGGCTACAGGTCTTTTCATTTCACCTTGGTACTGAAGGGACATTTATTATTGAGACACAAAAATTCTCA
This sequence comes from Neotragus moschatus, assembly GCA_006410615.1. Lineage (NCBI taxonomy): Eukaryota > Metazoa > Chordata > Mammalia > Artiodactyla > Bovidae > Neotragus > Neotragus moschatus. Next base: position 5,513 of record SJYA01010164.1, read on the forward strand.
AATCCATCTCTCATCATCCAAACTCCCTCCTCAAACAAACAAACAGTATTCTGTTTTTTTACCAGACGGCTGTACTCACCGTACCCTGAGAAGCCTAATCTTATGAAAACTAGAGCTAAGGGCTCATGAATTTTACTTTTCCATTGCCCTTAAAGTGAAAGGAAAAGTCACTCAGTTGTGTCCGACTCTTTGCAACCCCATGGACTACACAATCCATGGAATTCTCCATTGTCCTTGGCTACAAACATAAATAGGNGTATTAAAGGCATGTAATTAATCCTGGACTTGGGGCTACAAGTCTTTTCATTTCACCTTGGTACTGAAGGGACATTTGTTATTGAGACACAAAAATTCTCATATCCATCTCTCATCATCCAAACTCCCTCCTCAAACAAACAAACAGTATTCTGTTTTTTTACCAGAAGGCTGTACTCACCGTACCGAGAAGCCTAATCTTATGATAACTAGAGCTAAGGGCTCATGAATTTTACTTTTCCATTGCCCTTAAAGTGAAAGTGAAAGTCACTCAGTTGTGTCCAACTCTTTGCAACCCCATGGACTACACAATCCATGGAATTCTCCATTGTCCTTGGCTACAAACATAAATAGGATTTATCAACTGAGCCCCAGAAGACTTAACCTGCCTTGATACTTTCCTTCAAGAGTCACAGATGAAAAATGTAGTGAAAAGCACATGGTATAAGAAAAGAAAAAAAGCATAGCTTTAGAGTACATTTTAAAACCTGTATTATTACATATATGTGCATATAGACACATAGATATAAGTATAGCTGTATATTGATACAAACAAAACAAAATCAAGTATAACTTTTAATGGAGAATTAGAAGCTTTATTTGTAAAGGCAAGAAAGGCTTAAGGAAATTCTAATATCAAAAATACGTTTTTGGTTGTTATAGAGTTCCAGTTTGAGCTCTCTGTAACAACCTAGAGGCATGAGATGGGAAGGGATGTGGGAGGGAGGTTCAAGAGGGAGAGGATATATATACACTTGTGGCTGATTCATGTCTCGGTTTGGCAGAAACCAAAGCAATTCTGTAAAGCAATTATTCTTCAATTAAAAATAAATTATATGATGCATATGAAAATGAAAGAGGAGAATGAAAAAGTTGGCTTAAAGCTCAACATTCAGAAAACGAAGATCATGGCGTCTGGTCCCATCACTTCATGGGAAATAGATGGAGAAACAGTGGAAACAGTGTCAGACTTTATTTTTTGGGCTCCAAAATCACTGCAGATGGTGACTGAAGCCAGGAAATGAAAAGACACTTACTCCTTGGAAGGCAAGTTATGACCAACCTAGACAGCATATTAAAAAGCAGAGATATTACTTTGCCAACAAAGATCTGTCTAGTCAAGGCTATGCTTTTTCCAGTGGTCATGTAAGGATGTGAGAGTTGGACTGTGAAGAAAGCTGAGTGCCGAAGAATTGATGCTTTTGAACTGTGGTGTTGGAGAAGACTCTTGCAAGTCCCTTGGACTGCACGGAGATACAAACCGTCTATCCTAAAGGAGACCAGTCCTGGGTGTTCATTGGAAGGACTGATGCTGAGGCTGAAACTTCAATACGTTGGCCACCTCATGCAAAGAACTGAATCATTTGAAAAGACCCTGATGCTGGGAAGGATCGAAAGCGGGAGGAGAAGGGTATGACAGAAGATGAGAAGGTTGGATGACATCACCAACTCAATGGACATGAATTTGAGTAAATTCTAGGAGTTGGTGATGGACAGGGATGCCTGGCATGCTGCAGTCCATGGGGTTGCAAAGAGTCGGACACGATAGAGCAACTGAACTGAACTAACTTATATGAACCTCTTATGTCTAATAGGAACACAGCAGATGATAAAATAACAGAAGCTAATTTCTTACAACTACTATCATTGCAAGGCTAAAATATATGGAAGGTTGAAATTTACCTTCTCCTAAGTGTATCTACATTCATTCTGATGCAGCAGAAGGGAATGAAGGAAAAAAACTAAATAACAACTACAACAAAAAAAACCTTGTATGTGTTCATTCACAGCTATTACATTTCTAGCTTCTTCCTTGAAGAGCTGAAATTTTTTCTGCAGTCAAAAGATGTTTCTGTCTTCTTTATCATTCTTTGTAATCGGTAAATAAGATCCTTACTTTGTAATAAATAAGATCACAAGTGTCACGTCCCAACCCTGGGACTGTATCAGATTAAGCAAAAAGGCAGCTTTCTTTGCTCTAGCTTGCCATATGCATTTTCACATCAGGAGGTTCTTTACTGCTTGAGCACTGGTGAATCCCCCTAATTGGCCTGACTGGCTGAACTCGGGAAAGGTGCCAATTATACAGTCTTCTTGATTTCCAAGGTTTATAGAGTACTCATTGTCTGGGAGACAGTGACACTATTTCCTGATTTACTTTTAAAGGTTTATACCACTAAGCAGTAAAACTTAAAAGTATTTTAATTAACGAATGAATCTCTTGACTCATTAAGCTGTTATGGTTCAGAATAAAAAAAAATTGAAGGACATATTAAGCAGGAATGGGAAATGTAGAAGGCATACTGTTACTGTCTGGAAAAGAAAAAACCCAAATTCTGGTTATCTCATTGTGAAATTGGTCATGATGGCAACGATGCTGAAAAATTATCTACAAGGATTCCTCCAGATACATGATTCCAAAAGATGTGCTAACCACTGGTAAATTTTTGCTCAGATGTCCAGGTCTGCTCTTCATCTACAGCTTTCTCATTAAACAATGTTGAACTGTTTTGCTGAGTTCCTGTTATAGCATTTCTGAAGAATATTCCAGTTCCATGGTAGTGTCATTTATCAGGGAAAAAATATAGTAAGCTGTCATTATCTACCTAGAGACTTTTCTTTCATTCACATTATTTCCTAAGATGGGTATGTGCTTCTCTTTATCTTTGGGAGGGGCACAGAAGGAAAAAGGCTAATATTTTGATTTTTTATTCCTCTAAATGTAAATAGAAACATATTTATGTCCCTATAACCATTCTCTAAACCACTTTCATTATTTTGATAATTTAATTTCAACATGTGTTTGGCTACAACTGCGCCAGGTTCTCAGTGTCTTTCTGACATTTCCCACAGCTTAGCCTTATTGGAATAAATGTGTACAACCAGAGGAAGATTTAAGTTTGGTAATACTCCTTGAAACCACAGCTATAGCCAACAAGTTTTCAATCCAGTTGGTTTCACAGTGTACCAGTCCAGTGAAGTCAACTCTGTAATGCCATTAAAATATCAGATTTTTTGCCATTTTTTAAAATAGACTTTGAAGAATAGTTTGTATGTTACAGTAGATAGCTATGTTGTTTTGGGTTTTTTTTTTTCTATTCTTAATAGTTTCTCACTTTATTGTTTTGTGCTCAGGGAATACAGTCTGTTTTCAGCTTTCTGCAGTTACTTGAGATCTTCTTTATAGACTAATAATACATAGTTAATTTTCTGTGCTATATGTGTTTGACAAGACAGTTTATTGTTTTTCGGACATAAAGTTAAATATTAAACATGTTAATAATGTTATTTACAACTCTAGCTCCTTTCTTGTTTTTGTCTAATTGCTCTGTTATTTTCTCAGGAATTGTCTCCCACTGTGATTGCAGACTGATCATTTTTCCTTTGTACTTCTGTTTTTGATTTATATAATTTAAAGCTATGTTGCTAGATATATAACATTCATGACTGTTGTATATTATTGCTGATTTTTCCTTTTCTCAATGTGAAATTTATCTTTATTTATTCTTTTTTATCTTTTTTTCTGGGACTCTATTTTATCTCATATTGATTTAATAATACTTAAGCTTTATTTTAGTTAGTATTAATCTGACATGTAATTCTTGCCCTGATTTTAAATTTATCTAAGTAATTCGTTTTGAATATCTCTTATAAGTAAAATATAGTTGCTTTTTTTAACCCAAGATGAGAGTCTTAATGGTAGAGATATATTTATTGTGATTACTTATACACTAGAATTTCTTCTTGCCGTCATAACTTCAAATTTTTTGCCACTGATTGTGTTTTTTGTCATATTCTCCTTTTATTCTGTTGATTAAAGGTGGAATGGAATTATTGTACTAATTTGGGGACAGAAAAAATTGTTCTGTTGATTTTTGTATATGGTTTGAAGATTATGCATTCTATTTCAATTTTTCCAGTTGTTATCCTTACATTTCCAACACATATTTTGAAGGGATATTTTCTACCAGTGAGAAGATTTAGAAATTAAATCCTTTAACATACTTTCATGATGCTATTCATCTCATCTGTTGAGTTTTTGACTGCAATATCAATTTTAAAAAACTATTTTATTTTTTGAATTGGTGATACACACACATAAAAAAGAATCAGAAAGTACAAAAAGGGATACCACGAATTATAAATCTCTCTTACATCCCCTAGTCCCCTGGTCTTCCAAATCACTTCCACAGAGACAATTATTGGTCCAAATTTCTTGTGTATCTTCCCAGAGATAGACCATGCACATGCAGCCTTGGAGTAAAGTTTTTTTAAAAAAAAAAAAAACACACATAATACTCCATACAGTATTCTGCTTTTGTGTTACATTTACTTAGTTTGCTTTTGTTTGACTTAGCAGTATATTCTTTTTATGTCTTTCAATACAAATACATAGGGAGCCATTTCATTTCTCCACTAATTTATCTTGATTTTTTTTAAATAGAGATATTATATTCATTGAAGAAGCAATATGTTAATATTATTCATGTTTTCAAATTAAGACATACAGTGTAAACACTCTAGCTCTTATTCCCTTTTGACCCAGTTTCTAGCACCAAACCAGGAACAACTATTTTCTTGCAATGTTCCGGAGTTTTTCTATATAGTGAAGTAAAAGTCTCTCAGTCGTGTCCGACTCTTTGCGACCCCATGGACTATACAGTCCATGGAATTCTCCAGGCCAGAATACTGGAGTGGGTAGCCTTTTCCTTCTCCAGGGCTCAAATCCAGGTCTCCATCATTGCAGGCAGATTCTTCACCAGCTGAGCTACCAGGGAAGCCCTCATTTTACTTATCAGTGAGAAGTGAGCAGTTATGGATGTATCTTACCCATAGTATTTCTACATTTCATTTTTACACTGAAATGGTACTTCATTATTTGCCCGTACCACAATGTACTTAGTCAATCTGCTATTAATGGACATTTGGTTTAATTCTAACTCTTGGCAATCACAGGAAATGCTTCAATAAATGGCCTCTTTCATATATTATTTCAATCACTTTGCAAGTCTGTCTGTGCAAGTACATAACTTATATGCAAGAATATTTGTAGGATATATTCTCAAATGTAGAATTATACTCACTTCTAAAAACATCCTTTTCCCCTTGTATGAATTACTATAACTTATTTAACCAGTTTCCTATTAGTAGATATTTTGATTGTTCCCAATAGTGTGCTAATCAAAGAAATTCTGCAATTGATCTTTACAGACACACAATGAAAATCTTTTTGTGTACATGCGTATCTGTAAGCTGACTTGCTAGAAATGCAACTGCTGAGTCAAGTCATTTTATGACTTGACATGTATTGCCTAATTATTGTAACTGTTCTACATCCAGATTGGGCTGATATTACTCTTAGCAGCAATGTAGAGGGATTTATTTTCTCACACTTTCACTAAGTCAGTGTATTAGCAAAGCATTCAAACTTTACTAATTCATAGGCAAAAATGCTATCTAATTATATTTTTACTTTGCTTTTTTCTTACCATCAGTGGGGTTGATTGTCAAATATTTAAGAACCATTTATATTCTCTTATTCTTGCCCATTGTCCTATTGTATTATTTGGGTTTCTATTGATTTATATGAACTCTCCATATATTGAGGATATTAATCTTTTGTGATGAATATCTAATCTCCAAAGTCTCTAAAAGTTTATTTTTTATGGATGCAATAATCTCTTAGAATTCTCTGATACTAATTGTACTTATTTTAAGTTCTTCTTCTGTTTGTTCTATTACTCCAAGAATGTGGGCTGATCTTTGAAAATCCCTGTACATCTGCTTGCTGTGTTTATCCTAACCCAGCCTCAGTGATTGTAGGAGAAAGATAAGGCCTACTGGTATCCTATTTTCTAGGTATGGAGACTGCTCAGGCCTCCTGGGGAAAAGAAGGGTAATACTCTGCCCTTCTGGCTCCAGAGCCCTCTCACTCTATCCTGTGGACAGCTCAGGTGCTGCCCACAGTCTGCACAGGTGAGAGAGAGAAGAGGGAGGGAAAGCTCTGCAGCAGCAGCAGGGGCTGCTGATTATACACCCTTGAGGGGTGCCTGGGGACCTTCCTTCTATTTAACAACTGACTCTGATCTTGGTTTTCCTCAGAATTGTTCTTACCTGGGATAAGTACTCTTTTGTGCATACTTGGGGCCATATTCTCTGCCAAATATTTCTCCTATGATCTGATCTTATCCAACTGGTTTGGTTTTTTATTTGTTGATTTGTTTGTTTTGTTGTTCAGTCACTAAGTCATCATGTTCAACTCTTTGCGACCCCATGAACTATAGCTCTTTGTTTTAGTATTTAGGAATTCCTCCAGATTTCTGGTCTGCTATTAGCACTCTTTCTATACATAGCATGAAGTGAAGTGAAGTCACTCAGTCATGTCCGACTCTTTGCGACCCCATGGACTGTAGCCTACCAGGCTTGTCCATCCATGGGATTTTCCAGGCAAGGGTGCTGGAGTGAGTGGCCATTTCCTTCTCCAGGGGATCTTCCTGACCCAGGAATCGAACCCGGGTCTCCTGCATTGCAGGCAGACGCTTTATCCTCTGAGCCACCAGAGTATATATATACTGATTTTTGACTCTCAAATACTGTTTCTGTTATTTTTCAGCATTTTTGGCAGTGTATGCTTAGGAGACTATCTTGATTTAATCTTCCCAAGTTACTTTGAAAACCCAAAAGGTAGGAATGGTACCAACCTTTTCAATTGCACAGCTTTGCTCACACTTGAACCCTCTTGAAGTCAGGCATGAAAAAACATGTCATTTGCTAGTTGTCTAGCATGGTGTCTGGCTCATAAGATAATTCAATGTGTTTATTGTATGAGGAAAGAAGGAAAGAAGGGGTAAAAAAGAAATTGAAGAATTATTTCTATTAGGACCAACTCCATATGTTTTTATCAAATATACTACTATGTATACCACTATGCACAGTGTTATAGAAGTGAATAAAAGACTCTCTTTGCCCCCCTAAAGTGCGTACGTGTGGACAAGAGAGATAGAAAAGAATAAAAGTGTGCCTCCTAAAGTCCAAGATTTAATATACTAACAGAAAACCTAATACACTGGTGCTAAGTCTACAGGCTTTAGAGAAGAGCAGAGAATTACTTGTTAACATGGACAAATAGAGAAGGCTATTTCAAGGTGACTAAAACTAGAGAGGGAGGTGGAGAAGACAGAGGTCTAAACCAATGTTTTATTATCCACACAGAAAAGCTTTTGCAGATGTATCTCCAACCATTCCATATACTCACAGTCATAAAAACAAGCAATAACTGCATATTTTTAAAAGATGGCCTAAATATAAGTTTCTTGGAAATTCAAGTGACAGATAAATTATTGCTTGCAAAATTCATTTCAAATATGAAAATAAATTATCCTTTGAACTTTGTTAACTTTACAGTAAATTTTTCTTTCAGAATACATTAGGCTTGATGCATTGAAGTTGCTGGGAAAGTGGCTTAATATTAGTAGCAGAGAGGATTGTGTCTCTGATGGGTGCTCAACTCTGATAAACTCTACAGCTCACTTCTGCCCTGCAGCATGAATATTCCAGAGCAAACAGCTCTGATCGCTTAGTGCTTAGCATGATACAAAGATCAGGGCCAGGATCCCCATAACCAGGGTCCTGGGAAGAGAGCAGAGAGGCTAAGGGAAAAGAGACTAGTCAGTGCTTCCATCTGAAACTGACCCAATGATCTGAAAGGTGACATAATACACTAAACCCTAAAATGAATGTTCTCCAACAGCCTCTGATTTTTGCCTTTTCATATTCTATGGCATGTAAGTTTGGGTTCTTTAGACTAATAAGTGTGCCCACATGCCTGAACTCACATAGAGTAAGACATCCTGGAATGTGAAGTCAAGTGGGCTTTTGGAAGCATTANAAAATTGATGAGACTTGATATTTCAACTATCACAGTTGCCAAAGTGTGAAAGGATGATTATACACTGATGTTGATGTTGAAATAGAAGTAGGTGGGCTCACTTATTAGAAACTATTTGCAAGGAAACTTGTTTTTAAGTACCAAATAAAGGTGATATATGACATTTGATACAGTCATTTCATTTTAGGAATGCATCCTGCAACTGTGTTTTCACACTTTAGCACAAGTCATTTGCATAAGCACCTTTATCTCAACATTGTTTGTGGGTAGCATAAGATTAAAATCAACAGAAATAGTCACAAGATTACTGATTTAAAGTTATGCGTAAGCATATAATGGATTAATATGTTATTATGGCAACTAAAATTTGTAAAGATCTTTTAAATTCATATCAATAACAACCAAGATATGTAATTCAGGGAAGAAGCCAGTTGCAAGAGAGTACGTGTATTATGATACCATTCGGATATTCTGAGAGATACCTGAAATGATTCACAGATCATTGCTAACTGGATATTTCTGGAAAAGATTGGAGATACAGAGAGAATTGAAGGATGACACATTCCTTGTGAACCATTCATAGTATATGAAAAATTCATATAATATAAGGTTCACTATATATACACAGGGGGTTTCCCTGGTGGTTCAGATGCTAAAGAATCTGCCTACTATGCAGGAGACCAGGTTAGATCACTGGATAAGGGAGATCCCCTGGAGAAGGGAATGACAAGCCAGCCCAGTATTCTTTCCTGGAGAATTCCATGAACAAAGGTGATTGGTGGGCTACAGTTTATGGGGTCACAAAGAGTCAGACATGACTGAACAACTAACACTTTCATTTTTCTTTCTCTCTCTCTATATATATACGTACATATGCATATATTTTGGAGAAGCAAATGGCAACCCACTCCAGTGTTCTTGCCTGGAGAATCCCGTGGAGAGAGGAGCTTGGTGGGCTGCTGTCCATGGGGTCGCACAGAGTCAGACACGACTGAAGCGACTTAGCATCCGTAGCATGCATATATATATATGTATGTATATGCACATATGCTTACTAATAAAAATAATATAAGCAAATGTAGGATCTCAATGATGGGAAAAGGGATTGTAAGGAAATGTGATGTTCATTCCCTGGAACTTCACTGATTGTTTTTTAAGCCTTGAGGCATGAATGTGATCTGTATATAAATGAACTTTATGAAACAGCTAAGTCTACCAGCATTTGAACCACTGTTTTGAAAAAAGCCATGGACAGTTGACCACATTTTTCCACTTGTACTCAGATCTTTTCAGTATTTTAGGGGAGAAATTCTTTCAGCAAGTACTTGCTGAAAGGCTAATTACTGCTTTAGGTGCTTGAAATTCATCAGTGAGTAAAACAGACCAAATCCTTGCCCCTTCTGGGAGCTGCAATTACATGCTACCAGTTATCACCATTCGTTGAGGCCAGAAGCCTGACTCAACATTCTATCCTTGGAGGATGTCATGATACACTTGGAATCTACACAATGGAAAATGTGGATGCATAATTTATTAGCAAACTCATGATGATAAGAGTGGATTAGCTAAAAGATACTCAGAAGTGTATTTTGACTGACTGACCACATTCCATGTATGATATGATGTCAATAGCAGAAGTCAAGTCATTTTTCAAAGTTCAACTTAATAGATTTCAAACAATTACATTTTATTTCTGCACTGACCTTTACAACTTTAAATGCTTTCATATATTACTTTCATTTGCTTCTAACAATTCAATCCTAGGAAGCAAGTGGGGGCAAGTATTTCTTGCCCCATTTATAGATGGAAATGTGAGCACCACTTTATTTTCTTGGGCTCCAAAATCACTGCAGATGTGACAGCAG
>SJYA01010165.1:0-12835 GCA_006410615.1 Neotragus moschatus
TTCAAAGGTGACTCTATAATAAACACCAGCGCACGGGGAAAAACCAGCCTCACTCGCCGTACGTGATACAGGGTGTCGAGAAACCAAGTGCTACCAGCTTACGCTGTTGTCCCGAGGCTTGCTCTTGGCTTAGGAGAGAGGAGGGTGGGCACAGATTAACGAAGGCATTAAAAACACATCAAGAGGAAAGCTGCTAAGACAGTGGAGCCTAAAGGCCCCGTGCTCACCTCTTCTCAAGGGCCCACCAGAATCACAGCTGTCTGCGGAACAACCATTGATGGAAAGGACCAGAAACTGCCAGACAGGTCCACAACTAGAGACGTAAAGAAGGAACCACGACAAGGTGGGCAGGGGGACCAGAGGCACAGCGTAAAGTCTCACGACCCCCACCGGACCGCTGACCCACACGCTGGGAATACATTCCAGAGGCTCTCCCGCAGAAGTGAGTTCTGAGCCCCAAGTCGGGCTCCCCTGCACCAAGAAGAAACACACCTCAACACAATAAAGGCCATATGTGACAAACCCAGGCTGCCTGGTGGTGCAGTGGTAAAGAATCTGCCTGCTAGTGCAGGGGACGCAGGTCTGATTCGCCTCCAGGAAGATCCCCGGGAGAAGATGGCAACCCTACTCCAATGTTCTTGCCTGGGAAATCCCATGGACAGAGGAGCCTGGGGGACTACAGTCCACAGGGTCACAAAGAGTTGGACACGACTTAGTGACTGAGCAGGGCCATGATCACAGACCCACAGCTAACACACTCGATGGTGAGAAGCTAAAAGCGTTTCCTCTGCGACCAGGAGCGAGAACGAGGGGCGCACTCTCGCCATTTTACTCAGTGTCGCTTTGCTTGAACGTCCTAGCCACAGCAATCAGAGAAGAAGAGTCCAAACTGGAAAGAAGTAAAACCGTCACTGTTTGCAGAGGACATGACACTATGCATAGAGAATCCTAAAGACGCCACCAGAAAACTGCGGGAGCTCATCCGTGAATTCGGTAAAACGGCAAGATAAAAAATTAACAACCAAGTCTGTTGCGTTTCTGTACAGTAACAGGAGACTGTCAGTGAGAGAAAGTAAGGAAACAATCTCATTTGCCATCACATCAGAGAGAGTAAAATACTTCGGGATCCACCTACCTAAGGAGGCGAAAGACCTGTGCTGTGAAAGCTGTGATGCCGATGAAAGAAACAGAAGACGACAAAAACAAATGGAAATATACACTGTTTCTGGGTTGGGAGAATTAATGTTCTTAAAATCACCACCACACAAGGCAATCTGCAGATTCAGTGCAGTCCTTATCAGAATACCCATGACATTTTCCACAGAACTACAGCAAATAGTTTAGAAACTTACGGAAACACAGAAGACCTCTAATAGCGAAAACAACCTTGGGAAAGAAGAACAGAGCTGGAGGAAGCGAGCTCCCTGACTCCAGACACTCCAAATCAGAGCAGCATGGTGCTGGCCCAGAAACGGACACACAGACCGACCGGGCAGAACAGAAAGCCCAGAAATAAACCCACACCCTCATGGCCAGTTAGCCTGTGACACAGGAGGCAAGAATGTGCTGTGGGGAAGACAGTCAAGGATTCTCTTCTGGAACGTCCACAGCAGACACTGCTTTGTGAACACCGGGACGCTGTGGACCGGATCACCCTGGTCCTCAGCAGGAGGGCCGCTGGCCAAGCGAACGCAGCGGAGTGACATGGAGACCCTGGAAGAGTGTTGGGACTGAGCCCCTGAAGACGGATGAGCAGGAACCTGAAAGCAGCCGTTTGGTCCTTACGAGTCTGGTCACTCCAGGGAGCCGCAGGGCGCCACGGGGCCACGTGCGGCGCTGGGGATAGAGTGTGTGTTTCTCTTTTGATACCAGCGAGCCGTCATTTTCTCCAACATCACCCTGGGTGACCTTCCCGTGACTCAGTATGGGTGGTGCTGAGGGAGGTGGGCACACAGCCCCCAAGGGAGTCCTGTCCTGGTCAAGGAGCTGGGCTCCCATCAGAGTCCAGGAGAACTTGGCGTGGTGAGGTGTTAGGTTAGCATGCATGCGTGCTGGGTCGCTGGGTCGCATCTGACTCTCTGCGACCCCATGGGCTGTAGCCCGCCAGGCTCCTCTCTCCATGGGATTCTCCAGGCCAGAATACTGGAGTGGGTAGACTTCCCCTTCTCCACGGGATCTTCTCAAACCAGGGACTCAACCCAGGTCTCCCACATTCCAGGTGGATTCTTCATCACTTGAGCTACCACTGGCAGGCGGGTTCTTTACCACTAGCGCCACCTGAGAGGTCTATCAGATGAAATGTATTTGATTTACGGTAGAACTTTAGACTAGTTTTTAAAAAGTGCCTCTGTGTCTGCAAATGCACACATATAAAATGCAGCACATACGTGCCTGCATCTGAACTGTGCAATACGTCTTTACGTACTTTTTCCCACAAAAGCCGTGTTCTGTTGATTTCCTATCAAGGATCCCTTGAGATGAGTAAGATTGGCAACAGCTGTGGCAGAATCTGGTATTGCATTTTTGGTTCTTGTGTTTCAGAAATCTCACTTCAGAGAACGGGATGATCACCGTGGTTGGTTCTGAGGCTCTACCCCGCCCCGCGAGTGTTCCTGCTTTTCTCCAGCTTGTCACGAGAGGGCAGCGCCTGCCCGTGTTTAAGCAGTAGATTTACAGAGAACCGAGGACGTGAGTTCCACGTGCACTGGGTATCTGTTTCGCTAGCGACGATGTGATGGTGACGCGTTAGACGCTCAGTCACATCGGACTCTGCGACCCCAAGGACTCCTCTGTCCACGGACGTCTCCAGGCAAGAATACTGGGGTGGGCAGCCTTTCCCTTCTCTAGGGGAATCTTCCCCACCCAGGGATCAAATCCATGTCTCCTGCATTGCAGGCAGATTCTTTACCGTTTGAGCCAAAGGGCCCTTATTTTGTACTAGTAATAACACCTAAGTTACTTTAACGATAGAAAGGCAGATTTCTTAGAAGTAGCAAGCTTGAACTAAGTAGTCTGGGATCTTTGGGGGGGAAAAAAAAGAATAAAGAAAAAGAAAACACAAAGAGTCTTCAAACTGCCCTTTTAAAGCCATGAGCCCGGCATCCTGAGCACAGAAGACAAGCCTGCTGGTTTTCCCTTCCTCCACGTTAGTGATCTTCACTGCCTTTCTGTGACGTCAGAGATGAACAAATACTTCCGCCAATCTCTTCGTAAGTATCACTGCCAGAAACACTCAGGCAGGAATCACTGGCAACAGCACGTCCCTGGGATCAGACCCTCCTGTCTGATCTGTCCCCACCCATCCCTGCAGATGGGGCCAGCAGGGTGAGTCTCTCTCGGGGCAGAAGTGAGCTCCGCCCACTTGCGGCAAAGGGCCAGGTCTTGGGTCAGCCCCCGGGGAGCCTGCGCTACACACAATCGCATAGAGCGTAAGCGGCGCCCATTGCATCTCATCACAGGCAGGCCGTCTCTGCCCCTCCCTGGCGCCCACTCTCAAGGTGCGCCTGGAGCAGGGACGCTGCGGTTCCGTCCAGCGGGGGTTGTGGCCAGGGAGGAGCCTGTCCGAGAGGAAGATGCTGTGGGAGGGTGGGGTGAGCTCAGAGGGAGGCAGGGGGCAGCCAGGCCCCGGTGCCCCAAGGGCCTGTGAGGAGGTATCGCAGGTGACGCTGTTCAGGTGAAGGGAACACAAGCAACAGCAAACAGGACCTAATTAAACTGCCTGAAGTTAAAGGTTTTGCACATTAAAGGAAACCGTCAACAAAGTGAAAAGCCAGCCCACTGGATGGGAGACAGGATTTGCAAGTGGTACGACCAATAAGGAGTTAACATCCAAAATACGGATGTTAACAAACAGCGGATACTACTGAACACCAAAAACAGGAGACCCCGATTGANTTAAACTGCCTGAAGTTAAAGGTTTTGCACATTAAAGGAAACCGTCAACAAAGTGAAAAGCCAGCCCACTGGATGGGAGACAGGATTTGCAAGTGGTACGACCAATAAGGAGTTAACATCCAAAATACGGATGTTAACAAACAGCGGATACTACTGAACACCAAAAACAGGAGACCCCGATTGAAACGTCGCAGAACTGAACAGGCTTGTTTCCAAAGAGAACGGGCAGACGGCGACAGGCTCAGGGGAAGATGCTCCGCATCGCCGGCCGTCAGAGCAAGCAGATCAGAACCCCAGCCAGGCGCCGCTTCCCGGCCGGCGGAGCCGTCAGAGCAAGCAGGCCAGAACCCCGGCGAGGCGCCGCTTCGCACCCGTCAAGACGGCCACCACCGGAAAGAGCACAGCCGCCCATGTCGCCGAGGACGCGGGGAAGAGGACCTTTGTGCGCTGCTGGTGGGAACGCGCAGTGCTGTAGCCACCCCAGAGACCACGAGGGAGGGTTCTCAGCAGACGAACCCTGGAACCACCGCATGGTCCAGATTCCACTTCTGGGCCCAAGGAAAACCAAAAGNGTCGCCGAGGACGCGGGGAAGAGGACCTTTGTGCGCTGCTGGTGGGAACGCGCAGTGCTGTAGCCACCCCAGAGACCACGAGGGAGGGTTCTCAGCAGACGAACCCTGGAACCACCGCATGGTCCAGATTCCACTTCTGGGCCCAAGGAAAACCAAAAGCACCAAGACCAGACATGCTCCTCAGTGTTCAGAGTGGCGTTATCCACAGCACCCAAACATGGAAGCGCCCCAAGTGTCCACGGACAGATCACGAAGACACAGCATGTACGTGCGATGGAGAGTCAGCGTGAGAAAGAGCGCGACTCGCCGGGTGCAGCGCGGACAGACTTGGAGGGTGTTGCGCTAAGGGAGGTCAGTCAGGAAGACCGATACTGTGTGGTATCACTTATAGGTGGAATCTGAAGTAACAGCGAGCTAGGGGATACAACAGAAAGGAAACAGACTCACAGATACAGGGAAGACCCATGAGGGGTTCCCAGTGGGGGGAGAGCGCGGAGGGGCATGACAGGGTCGGGGGTAAGAGGCACAAACCAGCCGGAGTAAAACAAGCCACAAGGATGTATTGTATAGCACGTGGAACAGAGCCGGTACTTTATAATTTACTTTAAATTAATATATACGGTGCCCTTCAAACACTGAGTCACTGTGCAGTGTGCCCGAAACTCACATTGCGTGTGGACTGTCCATAAAGAAAAGCCCCACAGCCAGGCCCTGGCGCGCAGGCGGCCAGGCAATGTTGGGAGCTGAAGCGGCTTGTCTCTGCCGCCAGCGCCTGCCTCCTCCCTGTCCAGTTTGAGGGTGCCCGCCCGCAGCTTGCAGGTGACACGGGGCCTGTCACACCAAAGCCACCGCCAGATCCCCCAGTCCTGCCGAAGCCCAAGGGGTGGGGGCCTGCGGCACCCGAGAAGCCCCTGCTGCACCTGGAGGCCCTCGAGCACACCTGCCACCCGAGGACGTGACAGCTGGCACCCCGGAGCCTTCTGTTTGCCGCTCGATAGTCAGGCCCTGACCTTCGCCGCCGTGCTTGGTCAGAGGGTGTGTTTCTAACAGCGGTGAACAAAAGGCTAGTTCTGTACCAGCAAACATGAAGCTTGCAGGCCCAAGCGGCCTCTCCCAGCTGCTCCGGGGTTCACCTGTGAGATGGGGGGGCAGGAAGCCCATTTCCTCCCAGCGGCTCTGGGACTGCCCCCGAGGGGATACGCCAGGAAGGGCCGAGGCGCGAGGTGTCCGGCGGGGAGCGTCCTCACCGGAAGACCCCTGACCTCATCTCCTTCCTCTGCAACTACAAACGCATCACCTAGGGGTAAGCTGTCTGTCGGGGTAAGCTGACCCTGAGAACATTCGCTGAATTTCCGTCCCCAATAATCTTGCCAGGTCTGCCTCCAAGGAAAAGGATGACTGTGTTTCCTTCAGTTCAGCTTGTTCAGCAGAACCCAACCGTGATGAGTGCGGTCTGCCGACCGCCAGGGTGGAGGGTGGCCTACCCTGGAGGGACAACCACACAGGTCTGACCTCGCCCTTCTGCCTCTGCAGGAGCCCCCCCTGCAGGGCGCCTTCGTGAAGGGGGGATGTTTAACCCGCAGAGAGACACAGGGCTGCTGTCTTCCTGGGCACTCGGCCGAGTCCCGCCTGAAATAAGCTCCTGGCATCGTATTCCAGGATGGGGCAGCCTTCAGGCTTGGCGTGCATGTGAGAACCCAGAAGGAGGACTCAGAGTGATGCCCGTGGACCTGCCTGCCTCCGCCCAGAGCCCAGGGGCAAGACAGTCTGTCCCGGGCACCCTGCCTTAAACAGGAATTGGCCTCACGTGTCTCCCACGTGGGAAAGGGAGGCTGGCAGGGCGTCGCGTGCTGGCGGCCTGGGCTTTCCCTCACGGCCGAATAACTGCCACATTCACAATTACATTGAACAAAGTGCTTGGAAGGTTAATGGCATTCACACACCAAGTCCAGGAGCTCGACCGAAAGTCACCACTCACTGAACCCAAGTGACACCCTCGACAGCAGGACACCCTTCCGTGTCGCTGTAACTTCACTGAAGCCTGTGCACTCGTCCCCCGCCCCCAGGGAAAGGGCAGGTCTCCCCACCTTTTCAGGAAACAGCCCGCCACTCGGTCTTTGCACACTGCCTCTGCCGGGCAGGCACACGGGGGTGGGGTGGGTCCCAACAAGTATTTGTCAGACAAATCAGTGACGTAACTGGCTGGGCTTTCTCTCTATGAGGCCTTTCTTTGGACTGAAGACACCGGCTTCTCAGCCAGCAGAAAACCAAGGCCCTTTCTACTCTCCTTTCTGAGACTGGCTTTTCACAGAATCCTAGGAGAGTGGGGAGCACTTGGTGGGACCCCAACACCCCTCCTTTACCAGGTCCTTTTGTGTGGCTTGTTCCTCCAAATCCCCGCTCCCCGTCCCTCCAGCTGCCTGGACGGACCAGGCTTCAGTTCTCCCCTGATTCGGGGATCCCTGGGGGTCAGGGTGGAGCAGCAGTCCATCCCAAGTGGACGCCCAGTGCAGGGCGCACCTTGTCCAGAGACCCGGGCTAGAGCTGTGGGCCGCTCACCAGCTTCGCCAGGCAGC
Organism: Neotragus moschatus; assembly: GCA_006410615.1. NCBI lineage: Eukaryota > Metazoa > Chordata > Mammalia > Artiodactyla > Bovidae > Neotragus > Neotragus moschatus. The sequence continues at coordinate 7,043 of SJYA01010165.1, forward strand.
GCCCACTGCAACCCGTGTCCTTGGAAGACACCTCCCCCCGACTGCCCCGTGGGCAGCCGACACGCACCTGATGACCGTGGGGGTGATCTCCGCACAGAAGAACACACTGAGGCTCCCCACCGCGTGGGAGGCGAACATGCCCACGATGGAGAAGGCAACGGAGAACTTGTCCTTGACGCTGTCGCTCATTCCTGGGGGAGAACCGGGGCAGTGAGGCGCGGGAGGGCGCGGGGGAGGGGCCTGATGGCCGTCTCCCCTCCTCCCCTCTGCCCGGAGTGAGGTGCAGACCCGGGAGACGAGCAGCGAGTCCAGGCGTGGGAGGTCAGAGCCCTCCTGGCAGGTTCCCCTGAGGCCCGGGGGCCTGGAGAATGGGGTCCAGGCTGACTCTGCCGGAAGCTGAGCACGGGAGCGGCCGGCATGGACGGAGGCTGGGGGGCTCCCGGACCAGGGGCTGCACCCTCCTGTCTGGTCTTCAGGGTCAGCCCCAGAGAGCGGTCACGGCTATGGAGAGCCTGGCCAGCCTGGCCTCAGGCATGACCAAGATGAGGGACAAGAGCCCCAGGCTTGATTTAGGGGAAGAGAAACTCAGATAACCCCGAGAGGGGAACCGGGCGCCTGGAGGGAACGTGCCGGACCGAGTCAGGCATCTTGGCCGTGGCTCGGGCTCTGACCTCACACCCAGGAGGCATCAGGCGTGGGGTGGCAGGCAAGCTGCTGGGGTCGACGTGGCGTGCAGCCCGTTCCCCGCGAGGATGGTCGGGAGCCCCAGGGCCTCGGCTCAGGTAGGCTGGGCTCGTGCGTGCGCGCGCGCAACCGGGGCTCGTGCGTGCGCGCAGCCGTGTCGCGTGCAGGGACAGCGGCCCGGCAGTCCCCGCGGCCAGGGCGGCGGGCTCACGGGGGTCACATGCAGGGTGGGCGGCTTCCCTTGGCTGCAGCCAGCCAGGCCTCCAGGGCTCCGGGGCCGCGTCCCTGAGGCTCCGCATTCCAGCAGGCATGGCTGGGCTGGGCCACGCTGCCAGCTACTGCCAGGGGAAGGGGCGAGGGCAGCGTGCAAGCTGGGTGCAAACGGGAGAGGGGCAGCCAGGCTTTCTAGAGGCGGGAGGGACAGAGGACAAGTGGATGCGTGTGGTGTCCAACCTACGGCCAACTTCAGCTGCAACTCTTGGGGCGAAAGGGTTGGGGAGAGAGAGGAAAGGGAAACCACAGGTCCGTGAGTCGCTCTGAAAATGCCCTTCCGGTGCAATAAAAAGACAGCATTGCCGCGCGCGCCCGGGGCTCACCTGAGTCTGGATGCTGGCTGTATTTTCCGATCACTGGGCCGCGGAACCGCAGTGGAGACGGAGGAAGGTGGGCAGAGAGGGGAGGAAGAGCAGGTCAGGGCGGCCATTATGACCACTTGTGTACAGGGGCAGCGGGGCGGCCGCTCTGCCCGCCTGCCAGGCCCACGTGGACAGCACGGTTGACGCGACCAGAAAGCGGGAGGGACGCGGTGCAGACATGGGCGAGGGCCCAGGGCCTCCGGGTGGGCATTCCACCAAATGGAGCACCTCCTGTTCAGCAGGGAGGTCGGGCCCCCCTCTGGCTCTGGGGCCTGAGGGGGGTGCAGCTCTGAGAGGAGGGGTCCAGGCACAGCACCCCTCACCCCCTCAAGCGTAAGGGTGACTCTCACTGTGCCCAAAGCCACTCAGGTCCCTGCGGTCTGTGCTGTGGTACCAAGCTCAGGTTAGACCAGACGGCATCACTGTGCCCTGGGCGCCCTGGCTCAGGAACCGAGGGCAGCTGTGAGCCTGGGCTGCCGCTTGCCTGCATATCCACCCAACCCAGGGGTGCCAAGGAAGGCTCCCCCAAGGGCAACTCGGGAGGCCCCAGTAGAGAACGGACCCCATGTGGCCACAGCTGAAAATTAGACCAGTCTCCTGGCGAGGTGCTGAATACATGCAGACTTGCCCAAGTTGGAAAACTGAGTCCAACACTGGCTGGACTGGGCCCAGAACTGCTCCTGAGTCTGACACTGCGCTGGACTGAGCCCAGAACTGCTCCTGAGTCCAACACTCGGTGTTCTAGAGTCCAGTTTGCACAACAAGGCTGAGGAAATCCTCAGTCTTTTCCTTCTCTTCCTTCTCTCCTGGACACGTGCTCCCGCCTGGACGTCACAGACCTGGGGCACTAGCAGGCACTGGCTTTCTTGGCAGCTCTGGCCCAACTCCGACACCTTGGGAGGGAGGGGGCGGCCATCAGAGGCATCTGGTCGCTGTGGCGCCCAAGTCTGTCAGGGGGACCAGCCTAGGTGGGGGGGGGGCTCGGGTGCCTGGCTCTTGCCTCACTCCGGGTGGTCAGACACACTGGGCCTTGTCCCCGCGTGGGAGCGGCTTCAGTTCACCAGGAGCTGCACTGAGCTTGACTCTTAGAGCCGAATGGGCTACACAGATGGTCTAGCTTTTCTTTACATTATTTTTAACAATTACTGAGAAGTTCTCTGGCCCCAAGAGCAGCTAATAAACTTGGGAGCACAAATTGAAAAGCAGTATCCCAGGGCAAGAGTGTCCCCAAGTATTTATCTTTCCCTTGATTTCACACAAGAGAAAAGTCCTTTGTTCCTTCTCAGGTGATGATGGATCACAAAGGGACAGTGTGGCCACCGGGGGGTCATGTCCACCAGGACTGCAGGGGCCCGGGGTGCTGGGGAGGCTTGGGGTCAGGGCAGGAGGAGAAGAGACCCCATACTCTTGGGGCAGTGAAGAGGCTGGGGGTCAGGGTAGGAGGAGGAGAAACCTCTGGAGGCTGGGGGTCAGGGTGGGAGGAGGGGAGACCCTGGGAGGCCCCGGGTCAGGGTGGGAGGAGGGGAGACCCTGGGAGGCCCCGGGTCAGGGCAGGAGAAGAGACCCCACACCCTTGGGGCAGTGGCTGCGCGTTCTAAGGGAAGCTCATCCCACAGCGGCTCAGTGCAGGGATTCTGGGAGGACAGTGGGACCCGGGCACCCCCATTGCCCCCGGCCCCGCCTGCTGCCCGCCGCCGGCCGCCGGCCCGGCCCACTCACGGTTGAGCAGCCCAAGCTGCAGGAGCGAGGCCAGGGCAGTGAGGATCATGAAGAGCAGCAGGCCGCCCCGGCGGCCCAGGACGCGCACCGCCAGGCACATGGCCAGGCAGGACGCCAGGGCGATGCCGGCCGCCGCATAGTAGTCGGCGTAGAAGTCCTCGAGCAGCGGCACCTTCACCTCGTGGCCCATCATGCTGCGGGCGAAGCAGTGGTGGATCCCGAAGCCGGTCAGCCTGCGGGCACACGGCGCGTGGGCCAGGGGGTCCGGGGGGCGGGGCCGCCACGCAGGGGTGCTCCCGGTGCGCCCCGCTTTCCCGAGGCTGGGGGTCTGTGTCCACCAGCACTGTTCCCTCCAGATGCTGATGCGGAAGCTCAGCCGGGCTCCCTGGCTCGCCGGCTCGCCCCGCCCACCGCCCGCCTGCCCGCGGCACTCACGAGTTCACACACAGCACCACTATGTTCTTCCACAGGTTCCGGGTCCCCACCACCTTCACGATGCAGACCTTCCTGGGCCTCCGGGAGAGCTCCTTCTCCAGCTCTGCGGGGAAAGGCCCGTGAGCCACACTGGCCAGGCCGGGGGCGAACTGGGGCATCAAGAGGAGAGCAGCGGTTTCCACTAAGGCGGGGAGGGCCTGGCTCTTGGGGAAGAACACTGACTTGGCAGGTGCAGCTGCCACGGGGCCGCAGGGAAGCAGGCCTTTTCCAGAGCTGGCAGGATGCACAAAGCAGCCACCCAAGTGGGCTCTGTCTGCAGGGGCTGCTGGGAGCACTGAGGCCCTGCTTAGGCTAGGGCAGGGGTTCTCCTCCTTGCGAAGTCTGATTGGAGACGCACGCACTGCCCTGGTCCCCAGACCACCCCTGTGGGCCCAACAAGCTGGGTAGGTACAGTGGCCGAATATTAGAAAGAAAGTGACCAAATGGACAAGGACAGTCCATCCTAAAGGAGATCAGTCCTGGATGTTCACTGGAAGGACTGATGCTGAAGCTGAAACTCCAGTACTTTGGCCACCTGACATGAACAGCTGACTCACTGGAAAAGACCCTGATGCTGGGAATGATGGAAGGCGGGAGAAGGGGACGACAGAGGGTGAGACGGTTGGATGCATCACCGACTCAATGGACATGAGTTTGAGCAAGCTCCAGGAGATAGTGAAGGACAGGGAGGCCTGGCGTGCTGCAGGCCACAGGGTCGGACACGATTGAGTGACTGGACAACCACGACAACCCCTTTTCAGGGCTCAGGAAAGGGAAAGGAGATGTAAGCGAGCGGGACTGCGGCCGCTGGGGGAGCGAGCGAAGGCAGAAAGCACACTGACCAGAGGCGGCTGGCAGGCCTGTGGGGCGGGCAGCCCTGGCGGGGATGCCGGTCCAGGCTGCAGCTGGGCTGCCCGCAGCACAGCCATGCGGTTTCCCAGCAGTGACATGGTCAGGGGACGTGGGACGTTACAACGAGGAGACTGATGGGGAGGTTTCAGAATTCTGTCTCTACAATTTTACCATAAACCTAGGATGAATCCTAAACAACTGTACTAAAAATAGAGCCCGCGGTGGGGTGCGAAGGCCTGGGGGAAGCGGGGTCGCCTCTGGAGGGGCCTGGGAGTGGCAGCCTTCTCGTGAGATGGGGTCTTGGGGGTGTGTTCCCCTCCTGTACGACCCTGGCACGCCCTGCCTCCCTGCCATCCCACAGGAGATGGTCACCAACTCACTAGTGACCGCTGGGGGGAAGAACAGGCTGCTTAACCCCAAGGGCTTAGAAGATTTTCTCTTAAAAATGTTTAGGGACTTCCCTGGTGGCCCAGTGACTAGGAATCTGCCTTCCAATGCAGAGGACGTGGGTTCGATCCCTGGTTGGGGAACCCAGAGCCCACAGGCCACAGGGCAGTGAAGCCAGTGTCCCACAGCTGCTGAAGCCCCCGCACTGCTCAGGAGACCCAGTGCAGCCAAAAAGGAGTCCAGATCAGAGTCACCAACTGGGGCCCGGAAGGGAGAAGGGGGACCGCTCCCACAGCCAAGGGGTACCAGCCCGCCCTGTCTCCAGAACCTCCTTCCTTCTCACTGTTCAGGCCCAGAATGGAGGCCTGTGCCCCAGCCAGAACAGCGGGCCGTCCAGCAGTCTAGCCACAGATACTCCCGAGGTCCTCCTGACTTTTATCTTGCCCTCTGCAGAAACAGGCTCTTTAGGGTTAGACACACTTTCCCCATGGTCAAAACACTAGAAGACTTCTAAAAAGCATGGAAATGTGAACACATAACACTGATCCAACAATAGTGTCCTCACTGTTGTAAAACTGCTCATGAACCTGCCATCACGGTCACATTTGCTCACTGTGGAAATGGTCCAAGAAAAACTAAACGTCCATTAGCACAGCTATATAGATTAAATTTTTTTTTGTACTGTAGCCCAAACTGAATTCCTGATACTTTCTAGTTCATGAAATAAAGGTTGTTAAGAAGCTGTAGCAATTGTAATTACGACCCAAGTTTTGTTTTGTTTTTCCTAAGCATTAAGCTCTGGAGCCCAGGTTGACTGTGGTCTGCAGAGGTAGCTGCGTTATTCTGGGTGGAAACACACTGACCCGTCAGGGCTGCTGCCATCTTGCGCGACCCCGGCCTCTCACAGCAACGCAGAACTTCCCAGGTCTGCTCTGGTGAGGCCCTCGGGATGGACACTGGAGGCCCATTCAGTCTCTCCAGAACTCCCGGGACTCCCTGAGGTCCTCACGTAGGGGAACAGGAGAAGTGACGAGGGGCGCCG
>SJYA01010168.1:0-13979 GCA_006410615.1 Neotragus moschatus
CTTTCCAGTCTTACATCTAGGTCTTTAATGCATTTTGAGTTTATTTTTGTATATGAAATTAGGGAATGTTCTGATTTCATTCTTTTACATGTAACTGTCTTGTTTTCCTAGCACCACCTAATGAAGAGATTGTCTTTTCTCCATTGTATACCCCTTGTCATAGATTAATTGACCATAAGTGTGTGAGTTTTCTTTCTAGGCTAGTTGTTCTGTCCCACTGATTTATGTATCTGTTTTTGTGCCAGTACCATCCCATTCCAAATTTGCTGGCATATTAAGTGTAGCACTTTCACAGCATCATCTTTTAGGATTTAAAATAGCTCAACTGGAATTCTATCACCTCCACTAGCTTTGTTGGTAGTGCTGCTTCCTAAGGCCCACTTGACTTAGCATTCCAGGAGATCTGGCTCTAGGTTAGTGATCACACCATTATGGGTGTGATCATAAGGGTTTTATATATATATATATATATATATATATATATATTTCTTATGTTTATTCTTGCCACCACTTCTTAATATCTTCTGCTTCTGTTAGGTCCATACTGTTTCTGTCCTTTATTGTGCCCATCTTTGCATGAAATTTTCCCTTGGTATCTCAAATTTTCTTGAAGCGATCTCTAGTCTTTCCAATTCTATGGTATTCCTCTATTTGTTTTATTTAATAACCGAAGAAGACTTTCTTATCTATCCTTGCTATTCTTTGGAACTCTACATTCAGATGGGTATATCTTTCCCTTTCTCCTTTGTCTTTCACTTCTCTTCTTTTCTCAAGTATTTGTGCACACCAGGACCCAGAGTCCCTGCAGACACTGAGTAAGTGTTTGAGTGTCTCCTGTAGATGCACAGGTCAGGAGTGGCCTGCCACGGGGACAGAGCATTTCGCTGCAGCAGACCTTGGACACATGGCGTGTGGCATAAGCCATCTTGGAGGAGGCTGCCATTAGCCCCACTCTAGAGCCACAGAGTAGACAACCCAGAAACTGCAGAACAAGAATATCAAATAAATTATTACAATAAAACTATAATTTGTTGAATAAAAGTAGCAAAAGTTGAGATTTTTGTCTTATTCCTGATCTTAGAGGAAATACTTTCAAATTTTTGTTGAGTGTGATGTTAGTGGTGGGCTTGTCATATGTGGTCTTTATTATGTTGGGATATGGTAACTCTCTGCCTAACTTCTGTAGTTTTTTTTTCTATTATTAAATAGCAAAAAATATTAAAGTGATATTAAAGTGAACTTGCTCAGTTGTGTCTGATTCTTTGTGACCCCATGGACTGTAGCCTATCAGGCTCCTCCGTCCATGGGATTTTCCAGGCAAGAGTGCTGGAGTGGATTGCCATTTCCTTCTCCAGGGAATCTTCCTGACCCAGGAACTGAACCTGTGTCTTCTGCATTGCAGGCAGACGCTTTACCATCTGAGCCACCAGGGAAGCCCAATTGATATTGAATTTTATAAAATATTTTTCTGCATCTATTGAGATGATATAGTTTTTAGTCCTCATTTTTAATATAGTATGTCACATTAGTTAATTCACTGATTTGAAAAATCCATGGATCTCTGGAATAAATCTACTGGATCTTGGTATATGTTCATTTAATGTATTGTTGAATTCAGTTTTCTAATGTTTTGTTGAGGAAATTTACATCTATGTCCATCAGTGATGCCTGTAATGTACTTTTTTTTTTTTTTATGTGTGATATCTTTGTGTAGTTTTGGTATCAGGGTGATACCGGCTTCTTAGAATGAGTATAAAAGTACTCCTTCCTATGCATTTCTGGAATTGTTTGAGAAATATAGATGTTAAATCTTCTCTAAACATTTGTTGAATTTCCTCTGTAATGTCATCTGGTCCTGAACTTTTGTTTGTTAGGTGTTTTTGTTTTTTAATTACTGACTCAATTTAAGTCCTGGTAATTGTTCTGTTCATATTGTCTATGTCTTTCTTGTTTGGTCTTTAGAGTCACATTTCTGGGAATTTTTCCATGTTATTGGCATACAGTTGTTTACAGTATATATTTCTGTAGTGTCAATTTTAACTTCTACTTCTTCATTTCTGATTTTATTTTTTTGTGTGTTCTCTCTTTTTATTGATGAATCTAGCTAATGGTTTTCCTTTGTAGTATTTAAGGTTTGAGATATAAGTGTTTGGTCAAAGTCATTTATCTCTTGTCTGCCTGATCTCTTAAAGAGTGAGGGAGACATTAAAGTATCCTACTCAATGTATCTATTATATATTTTATATATACACACAAATATATACATACATGTATAATAGAGATTCATGTATATGAAAATTGGTAATATGTATACTTCCTGATACTTTTATTTAACTTTATTTTTTACAAGTTTTATCTTCCCACTGCAATATAGTCACTAAGAGAGACTGATTGGTGGTAAAATAACAGAAGTGAATTCACCTCCTGGCCAAATTACTTAACTTTTATATCTCTCTTTTCTCCTAAGTTAAAGAGAATAATTATTCCACATGCATGGTTCTTGGCTTTTCAGCATTTTTAAGTCTCATTTTGAGGAAGACAGCATGTGTGTGTGTGTGTGTATGTGTGTGTACAAACCCATTGAAGATGTCATGCTTCCAAGTCAAGTTATATCAAAGCAAAGAAACAGGATAGAAAAAGAGAGAACGAGAGAAACAACCTGCACTAGCTTGAGTCACCTGGAAAATGAGAAAATAAAACTATTTAGGGGTTTGAGGAAATCATGTGGAAAGCTTTGAACATTTAAAGATTATGGAACTAGGAGTATTAGCCAAATATATATGTAGAGACAGATTAGTTATATTGTTTAAATGTATATTCTGGAGTCTAATTGCCTACATTTAATCTTTGACTCTATATTTATTAGTTTTACAGATTACTAAACATCTCTGTACCTCAGTTTCCTATTTGTAAAATTGGGATAATAATAATAGTTACTTCATTTATTGATTAAAATGAGTTACTTGGGCTTCCCTGGTGGCTCAGAGGTTAAAGCATCTGCCTCCAATGCAGGAGACCCGGGTTTGATCCCTGGGTCGGGAAGATCTCCTGGAGAAGGAACTGGCAATCCACTCCAGTATTCTTGCCTGGAGAATCCCATGGACAGAGAAGCCCAGTAGGTTACAGTCCACAGGGTCGCAAAGAGTCGGACACAACTGAGCGACTTCATCTATCACCTAAAATGAGTTACCACATGCAAAGTTCTTTAGAAAGTGATTAGAGTATTATAAGTGATAAGTAAGCCTTTTAAGTAGTAGGATTTTCAATTATTTGTTATTATATATGAGGATAAGAGGAATTCTAACACAAACTAAGGTAAATACTATTTTAATCAACATTTTCTACTTGCAGAATCATTCAGTTTCCATTGTGCTTAATTATTTCATATTAGTCTTCGTTAAAAAAAAAGTAACATATATCTTCCAAGTTAAAAACCCTTTATTAATTATAAAATGTATAAGCAATAAATAGGTATATAAGCTTATAAAATAATCAAGAAAAATCAAACAGAAGCATGTATTTTCCAGAGAATTAACATAAGTGAGTGAATGTGATTGCAATGTAAATGATAATTAGGTGGCTATTTTAGATATGAGGATTAGAGAAGAACTCTCTAGGAAGGTGGCATTTTAGCTGAGGTCAAACAACATGAGGGTGTCAGCATTGTGAGATTTATAAGGAAGACTCTTACAAGCAAATGAAAAAACAATATATTAAAGGCTTTAAAGTAAGAATTATATTGGATTCATCAAGGACTATAAATACACTGCTAATGGGACTAGATTACAGTGGTAAAGGAATATTGGAAAGAGATGCAGTCAGAAAAGTAAGTAACAGCCACGTAGTGTCAGGTTATGTGTTTTAAATGTGCTGGTAAAGTTTCAGGAGGTTTAAATAATAGATGAGAACTTTTAAAATTTTGTTTTGAAAAAAGTCACTTTACCTCTACAAAAGCAATGCATTTCAGGGGTTAAGGAGTATACAGAGAAAGACCAAGTAGCTGGCTATTATATAAAATGAGGGGAGCAGTTTAGGGAGCTTGAGTTAAGCATGCAGTGGTAAAGATAAATGGATAATGAAATAAAAGAAGGCCATAGAATCAAATGTAATGATCCTAAAGGGGAGATGTAATTAATTGGGTGAAATGGAAAGGAATAGCCATTAGTGATACTTCTAAAGAGAGGATTGTGAGAGTAAAATATAAGTAGCTTTTCAGAGAGAGTTTGGTCAGAATTGAAGATCAAAGTTATCAAAACAGTAAAAAGACAACTTTTAGTTATGAAATGAAATGCATTAGTAGAAAAGAAAGTAACATGCAATTCTCTAGTTAGTAATAGATCAGGATATAAACAAAGAATTATTAAATTTAATGTATTAGTATAATAGAAAAATAATTATGACATTTATTTTGTTAAACTGATTATAAAGCATAATTCATTTTTCTAGAATTCATGCTGTGAATCTAATAGTCACATAGCAGTAAATTAAACATGATTTTTGACATTTTCAAAGCTTAGTAAACATAACTTTTATATCCACTACAGTGTGTTTTTTTAACATTGGTTTTATGTATTAATATTAAAGTCCCATAGTAGTACTTAAGATCATAAATTATGAAAAATTTCTTAGGCAAATAGTTTATCTAACAGATATAAGTACATAATATCCTGACAAGTCCCACTGACAATATATTGGTAGGGATATATACATATATAGTAAAACTATGAATAACAGTGTGGGGATGATAGAGTATTCAGTTTAGAATCATGGTTACCTGTGAAGGTATGAACTTGATGGAGGAGCATACCCAAAGCTTCAACAATATTGGTATCACCATCTTCCTTAAATTGCCCAGTAGCTACAAGAGCATTACTTTTATTTCCACGCTATGTCATTTTCATGCTATATACATATATATTTATATAAATTTCTTCAAAATTAAAAAATTAACACAAAGATTTCAACATTGATATGTAAGAAAGTCGGAATGTCTTATTTTTTTTTAATTTATGAAAAGAAAAGGCAAACCAAAACAAAAATCAATGACTTTTCTTGAATCTATGGCGTTAGAATTATTCCAAAAGTTAAATTTATGTTGAAAAGCAGAAACATCACTTTGTTGACAAAGGTCCTTATAATCATCACTATGGTTTTTCCAGTAGTCATGTATGGATATGAGAGTTGGACCATAAAAAGGCTGAGTGCCAAATTGATGCCTTCAAACTTTAGGACTGGAGAAGACTCTTGAGAGTCCCTTGGACAGCAAGGAGATCAAACCAGTCAATCCCAAAGGAAATCAACCCTGAATATTCATTGGAAGGACTGATGCTGAAGCTCTAATACTTCAGCCACCTGATGCAAAGGGCTGGCTCATTGAAAAATACCCTGATGCTGGGCAAGATTGAAGGCAGGAGGAGAAGGGGGTGACACAGGATGAGATGGTTGGGTGGCATCACTCACTCAATGAACATGAGTTTGAGCAAACTTCAGGAGATGGTGAAGAATAGGGAAGTCTGGCCTGCTGCAGTCCATGGGGTCACAAATATTCAGACATGACTGAGTGACTGAATAGTAATGTCATAATCAAAGCAGCATGGTAGTGGTACAAAAAAAAGAAAAATGCACACAGATCAGTGGAACAGAATAGAGAGCCCAGAAATAAATCCACATGTTTATGGACAATAAACCTATAATGGACATAAGAATATACAATGGGAAAAAAACCCCTTCAATAAATAGTGTTGGGAAAGCTAGAGAACTGCAAACAAAAGAATCAAACTGAATGTAAGATCTGAAACCAAAAAACTCCTAAAAGAAAATATAGTTGATAAGATTGACATCAGTTTTGATAATGAATTTTTGGATTTAACACTACAAGCAAAGGCAGCAGAAGCAAATATAAATAAATATAAACTACATCAACCTTATAACTTTCTGCACAGCAAATCAAACCATCGTCAAGATGAAAAAACAACTTACTAAATGGGAGAAGATATTTGCAAGCTTATCAGATGGGGTGGTTAATGTTCAAAATTTATAAACAACTCATACCACTCAACAATAAAAACAACAAAAACCAAACAACCTGATTTTAAAATAAACAGAGGATCTGGCTAGGTATTTTTCAGGAAAACCCATACAGATGGCCAATAAAAACATGAAAATATGCTCAACAGTACAGATCATCAGTTCAGTTCAGTCGCTCAGTCATGTCCGACCCCTTGCGACCCCATAAATTGCAGCATGCCAGGCCTCCCTGTCTATCACCAACTCCCGGAGTTCACTCAGACTCATGCCCATCGAGTCAGTGATGCCATCCAACCATCTCATCCTCTGTCGTCCCCTTCTCCTCCTGCCCCCAATCCCTCCCAGAATCAGAGTCTTTTCCAATGAGTCAATTCTTCGCTTGAGGTGGCCAAAGTACTGGAGCTTCAGCTTCAGCATCATTCCTTCCAAAGAAATCCCAGGGCCAATCTCCTTCAGAATGGACTGGTTAGATCTCCTTGCAGTCCAAGGGACTCTCAAGAGTCTTCTCCAACACCACAGGTGAAAAGCATCAATTCTTCAGTGCTCAGCCTTCTTCACAGTCCAACTCTCGCATCCATACATGACTACTGGAAAAACCATAGCCTTGACTAGACGGAACTTTGTTGGCAAAGTAATGTCTCTGCTTTTGAATATGTATCTAGGTTGGTCATAACTTTCCTTCCAAGGAGTAAGCGTCTTTTGATTTCATGGCTCTAGTCACCATCTGCAGTGATTTTGGAACCCAAAAAAATAAAGTCTGATGTTAGGACCTAACATACACCATGACAAGCCTTAAGGCCTGAGTTCCATTTATCAAGAAGCTGAGACTTTGCCTAGGAGGAACTGAGATCATCTTCCATGGGTGTCAGGACTTGACCAGTTAGCATGTTTCCCATAGCCTGGTTTGAGCCTGTCAGGACGTAATGGACATCCCCCAAGAAAGCCCACATGCACGAAAATTTAGCCAATTAGCAGATGCCTGGAAACCCTTGCAACCAACCCACCTTTGTCAACTCCCTGTCTTTGTTCTAAATCTATAAATACTGCTGTAATTCAGGGCTCAGGGCTCTTGCTCAACTCCACTATGCTGGATGTGGTTTGGGCCCCAGCTCAAGCTAGCAACAAACCCCTTTTTGCTTTTGCATTGCTGTGGAGGTTTTGTTCTCTCAGTTTTGGTGACTCGGACCTCGGGCATAACATTTGGGGGCTCATCTGGGATCCCCTGACTGGGAAGAATAACACCTTGAAGGCATAAAGGGATCCTCGCTAGGAGAAAGGACATCTGGATGCCGGCGTCAGGTCAGGGGGCGAAATAGTCACCTGGCCAGCGTGAGACCGGGGCCCAGCATTCACGGTGGAAGGCAGCTGGTTCTGTAAGGGACCAGAAGGGAACATCTCTCCCGATCCTGAATCTGATGGGCAGTGGACGCCCTTCGATAAGATAACATTGGGGAACAGGACGACAGCAACCCGGGATAAATCTAGTTCAGTGTTCTTGGCCAATATTTGTTTGTCTTCCGTCTGTCATATTTCTGTGTGTCGGCACCAGTCTTGTTTTTTGTGTGCTCATTGTGAGCTCTGCCATTATGGGTCAAAGCTCTTCCACCCCTCTGTCCATAATGACTGATTATTTTTCTGATTTTAAGTCCAAGGCTCAGAATCTGTCGATGATGGTGAAGAAGAGCAAACTAATAACCCTATGTTCATCTGAATGGCCAGCATTTGAGGTCAGCTGGCCACCAGAAGGAACTTTCAGTCTGCCTGCCATCCTGGCTGTTAAAGAGAAAATAATGGCTCCAGACCCACGGGGCCATCCAGACCAGGCTCCTTATATTCTGGTCTGGCAAAATTTAGTAGAGGATCCTCTGGCTTGGCTAAAACCCTTTGTTCACAGTCCCCCCAGTGCTTCTGTTCCACAGATCCTTGTAGCAGGGACTTCTAAGGGAGACGACCAGGAAGATCGGGAGAGTCAGAAAAAGAAGCCGATATTCCAGGAATCTTCTCTATAATCTAGCCTGATTGACTTAGACACTGAAATCTCTCCTCTCCCATATATGCTGCCATCCTTGCCCCCACAGATACCTCAGGTGTCGTCCGGAGAACAAAGGAAGGACCCGGAACCCTTGCTCCACCACGGGAAGGGGGGCCAGCCCAAAGAACGCCTGGAAGGACCTGAGGGGGTGGAGACTGATCTGAGAACGAATGCCGAGAGGCTCCTTTATCTGGTGTTCAGGCGTTTCCTGTCCGAGTCAGGCCAGCAAATCCCAGCGGGGAACGCACTTACCAGTATTGGCCGTTTCCTATGAGTGATTTATATAACTGGAAAACTCAAACCCCTTTCTTTTCCGAAAAACCCCAAGGTCTTATTGATCTCTTAGTTTCTATCCTCTTTACCCACAATCCCACTTGGGATGATTGTCAGCAGCTGTTGCAGGTGCTTTTCACCACAGAGGAACAGGAGTGAATTCTATTGGAAGCACAAAAACATGTTCCAGGAGTGGATGGGAGACCCACCATGCAGCCCCACCTAGTCGAGGAGGGTTTCCTTTTATGAGACCAAACTGAGATTTTGAACACGCAGAGGGTAGGGAGTGTCTCCGAATGTACCGCCAAACTCTGATGGCCGGTCTCAGGGCAGCAGCCAGGAGACCAACTAATTTAGCTAAAGTAAATTTGGTCAGGCAGGAGCTGAACGAGAGCCCAGCAGTATTTTTAGAGAGGTTAATAAAAGCTTTCAGGCAATATACACCCATGGACCCCCAGGCTGATGAGTCACACGCAGCAGTTGTGCTGGCTTTTGTGAACCAGGCAGCTCCAGACATCAGAAGGAAGTTACAGAAGATAGAGAGGCTGAGACAACAGTCAATACAGGATTTGGTGAGGGCAGCTGAGAAAGTGTTTAATAACAGAGAGAACCCTGAGGAGAGGGAAGAATGAATCAGATGGGAGGAAAGGGAATTTAGAACTGAAGAAAACCGGAAGAATCAGAAAGAGCTGGCTCAAATTTTCTTTGCGGGGATGAGACCGGGACCTGACTCCCAGAAGACTCGAGACAATCGGGCAAAAGGAAGGGAAAAACCAGTTAGACAGGCTCTAAAGAGAGACCAATGTGCTTACTGCAAAGAGCAAGGACACTGGAAAAATGAGTGCCCCAAAAGAGACCTGAAGAAAAAGGCTATAAGGAAAAAAGTCTCCCTCAAGGGCCCACGTCTTATATACAGGGGGAGATAGTGATTAGGGGGGTCAGGGCCCGGCACCCCTCCGTGAGTCCTGGGTAACTATTAATGTGGAGGGGAAACCGGTCAGCTTCATGGTGGATACGGGAGCCCAATACTTGGTCCTCAATCAAAAATTTGGGCCGATATCTGAAAAGACTAGCTTGGTCCAAGGAACCACTGGGACAAAAAGATATTATTGGACCACTAAACGAAAGGTGGATTTGGGGGCCCAACAGGTGTCTCACTCATTTTTAGTGATACCAGAATGTCTGGCCCCTTTATTAGGAAGAGATCTATTGTCCAAAGTCAATGCGCATATCCACTTTGACTCTGGAGGGATATCAGTCACAGACGGGCTTGGACAACCAATTCATGTTCTATCCCTGGCACTGAGAGATAAATACAGACTGTATTCACCAAAACCCCCTGCAGCTGTGGACCCTGCTATGCAGCAATGGATCCAAAAACATCCTCTGGCCTGGGCCGAGACAGCAGGAGTAGGACTGGCTAAACAAAGACCTCCTATCATTGTTGAATTAAAAGCAAATGCTACCCCTGTGAGGGTAAAGCAGTACCCTATGAATCAGGAGGCCCGGCAAGGAATCACGCCACACATACAGTGCCTCCTGAAGGTAGGGGTTCTCAAAAAGTGCCGGTCCCCATGGAATACTCCCCTGCTGCCTGTGAAAAAGCCCGGGGGAACAGACTTTAGACCAGTCCAAGATCTTCATGAAGTCAACAAACAGGTGAATGACATTCATCCACTGTCCCTAACCCGTACACCCTCGAGCAGCTTGCCACAGGACTACGTCTGGTATACAGTTTTGGACTTAAAAGATGCCTTTTTCAGTTTGTTTCTGGCCCCCTAGAGCCAAAAAATCTTTGCATTCGAGTGGACTGACAAAGATGGCCAAACTGTGGGGCAGCTGACCTGGACTCGTCTTCCACAGGGATTCAAAAACTCGCCAACACTGTTCAATGAGGCTCTGGGTGAAGACCTCTGTGAGTACCAGACTAGCCACCCTGATGTTGTTCTGTTGCAGTATGTGGATGACTTCATGTTGGCCGCTACTACCAAAGAGGTATGCTTGGCGGCCACAGGGGATCTCCTTCAGACTCTGGGGACATTGGGGTACCAGGCAATTGCGAAGAAGGCCCAAATTGCTAAACAGGAAGTCATTTATTTGGGATATAGAATAAAACAGGGGCAAAGATTTTTGACTCGGGCTATGAAAGAAACTATTTTACAGATCCCCAAGCCCACGACTCCCCGGCAGGTGAGAGAGTTTTTAGGAACTGTTGGGTACTGTAGGCTATGGATCGTTGGGTTTGCTGAAAAGGCCTGGCCTCTATATGAAAAAAATAGAGAAAATAAGGACTGGACTTGGACTGAGCCAGTGAGGCAGGCTTTTCAGGAACTCTGACAGGCTAGAAGCCCTAGCCCTTGCTCTCCCTGACCAGACTAAGCCATTTCAACTATTTGTGGATGAAAAGCAGGGAGTGGAAAAAGGAGTCCTGGTGCAGCAATGGGGACCTTGGAGGTGGCCTGTGGCCTATCTCTCTAAACGCCTGGACCCCGTAGCTGCAAGATGTCCACCCTCTCTCTGTATCATCGCAGCCGCTGCTCTCCTCGTCCATGATGCTGACAAACTGACTTATAGACAACGCCTCCTGGTCTACACTCCCCATGCCATAGAAGGGATCCTCAAACAGCCGCTGGCTAAGTGGATTTCTAACGCTCGCTTGACCCATTACCAGGCCCTTCTGTTAGATACTCCCCGGATACACTTTCAGACACCTTGCTTTCTAAATCCAGCTACTCTCTTGCCCATCCCGGAAGGGGACGGGCCCCTCCATGACTGTGTTGAAATACTGGCTGAGGTAAGCGCTATACGAAGAGACCTCAGCGACGTGCCACTAAAGGACAATGAGCTAGTATGGTTCACAGATGGGAATAGCTATATAAAAGATGGACAGAGAAAGGCAGGGGCAGCCATAGTAGATAACGCCAGGAGGGTCATCTGGGCTGAGGCTTTGCCCCCTGGGACATCTGCCCCAAAAGCAAAACTAATAGCTGTGATACAAGCACTGGAAAGGGCAAAAGGAACAAAGGTCACTATTTACACCGACAGCCGGTATGCATTTGGTACCGTGCATATTCAAGGCCCGATATATTAAAAAGTGAGGGCTCATGACCACAGAGAGAAAAGAGATCAAAAACCTACCTGAAATTCGTAAATTCTTGGCAGCAGTCCACTTGCCCCAGGCGGTATCCATAATACATGTCCCAGGACACCAGAAAGGAGAAGATGCCAGGGCCCGAGGCAACCGTGCTGCCAATGCAGCGGCCCACAAGGTGGCCGCTGGAGACTGCAAAGCTCATGTACTGACTGTAGGATTACCACCGCCGGGGATGGGAACTCTTCCCCCAAGCCCCATATACTCCCCCTCTGATTTAAGCTGGATGCAAGATAACACCAGCCGTCCTGTGGGCGAAGACGGATGGTATCGGGACCCAGATGACATTCTGTTGCTTCCTGCCGACCTGGGAAGACATCTCTGTACCCATTTACATCAAACCACCCATTTGGGAGAGAAAAAGAGTTTGACACTTCTACAAACAGCACAGATGCGGTTTCCCCGACAAAAGGAAACCATACAGGACATGGTCCCCAACTGCAAGGCCTGTCAGATGATGAGACCGGGAAAAGGACAACACAGAGGTGTAAGATACTGGGGGGAAAGGCCGGGACATCATTGGGAGATAGATTTTACAGAGGTAAGGCCAGGCAAGTATGGGTACCGTTACCTGTTAGTTTTGGTTGATACATTTTCTGGATGGGTAGAAGCTTACCCCACTAAAAAGGAGACAGCAATAATAGTGGCTAAGAAGCTCCTAGAAGAGATAATACCTAGGTTTGGGCTGCCGGCATCTATCGGCTCTGATAATGGACCTGCATTTGTGAGTCAAATTGTTCAGAGACTGGCCTCAGCCCTGGAGACTAAATGGAAGTTACATTGCGAGTACAGTCCCCAGAGCTCGGGACAGGTAAAAAGAATAAATCAGACCCTAAAAGAGACTTTAACAAAGTTAACAATAGAGACTGGTGGAGACTGGGTGACGCTCCTTCCTTTTGCGCTTTNAGACTGGCCTCAGCCCTGGAGACTAAATGGAAGTTACATTGCGAGTACAGTCCCCAGAGCTCGGGACAGGTAAAAAGAATAAATCAGACCCTAAAAGAGACTTTAACAAAGTTAACAATAGAGACTGGTGGAGACTGGGTGACGCTCCTTCCTTTTGCGCTTTTTTGGGCATGAAACACCCCCTACAAGTTAGGTCTAACTCCCTTTGAGATTGTTTATGGGAGTCCGCCCCTGCTTGTCCAGTGTTTGATCTGGCTCTAGACATCATCATGGAGATGTAAATCATATCCACTGTGAAGTGTCATTTGACACCTGTTAGAATAGCTGCTTTGAAAAGACATGAAATAATGTTGGTGAGAATATGAAGATAAGAGAGGCTTCGTGCTTTATAGATGGGAATGTAAATTGTTGCAGCCACTATGGAAAACAACAACATAGAATATCATCAAAAAATTAAAAATAGAACTATTGTGATATAGCAGTTATTCTGAATATTTATCTGAAGGAAACAAAATCACTAGCTTAAATAGATATCTGTAGTCCTGTGTTTATTGAAGCATTATTTGCAGTCTAATAAAAAGTCTAATAAAAGTCTAATAAAAAACAAGGAGACAGTCTAAGTTACCAGCAGTGGTTAAATTGATAAAGAAGATGTGGTATGTGAACACACACATACACACATACACAGGCCTGTTACTCAGACATAGAAAAGAAAGAAAGCCTGCCATTTTTGACAATGTGGATGAGTCTTAGGGGCATTATTCTAAATGAAGTAAGAGAGAGACAAATATCATATGATCTCACTTATATCTGGAATCTTACCAAAAAATAAAAGCACTTTGTACATACAGATTATAGCAGTTTGTTGGTTGCTAGAGGCTGGATATAAGGGGTGGGAAAATGAGTGATGAGGGTCAAATGATATAAATTTCCAATATTATATAAATAAATCATGAGGATGTAATGTTCAGCATGGTGGTGATATGTAATACATATGAAAGTGAAAGTGAAGTCGTTTAGTCATGTCTGACTCTTTGCAATCCCTTGGACTATAGCCTACAAGGCTCCTCCATCCATGGAATTTTCCAGGTAATACATATATACTATATTATATATTTGAAAGTTGGTAAGAGAGTACATCTTAAAACTCATCAGTAGAAAAAGATTGTAACTATGTATGGAGTTAGATGTTAATAAGACATACTATGGTGATTATTTTGCAACATATACATTTATGAAATTATTACTTTGTGAACCCAAAACTACCATGTTATATATCAATTATATCTTATTTGAAAATATAGTAGAAGAGAGAGAGAGAATACAATATCTAGCATTATATTAATAGTATTAAAATAATATATCTATAGAAAGCAATATTATAGTTACAACATTAATGTTATATATTAGTATATAGTATATATATATTAGTATAATAGTAGTAATGAAATAAATCATAGCATAATAAAACAGTGTATCTACAGAAAAGGTCAAAAACCCATTTCACTTTTTAACTATTTTATTAGTATTATAATAGTATATAGTAATATACTATTACTATATACAATATACATATTGTATATACTGTAT
>SJYA01010169.1:0-13985 GCA_006410615.1 Neotragus moschatus
GTAAGAAACGAATCGCCAGTCTAGGTTCGATACAGGATACAGGATGCTTGGGGCTGGTGCACTGGGATGGCCCAGAGGGATGATATAGGGAGAGTAGTGGGAGGGGGGTTCAGGATTGGGAACTCATGTACAACCATGGTGGATTCATATAAATGCATAGCAAAACCATTACAGTACTGTAAAGTAAAAATAAATAAATAAATAATTGAAAAATAACTTTAAAAAATTTAATGCAATAACTANCCAGAGGGATGATATAGGGAGAGTAGTGGGAGGGGGGTTCAGGATTGGGAACTCATGTACAACCATGGTGGATTCATATAAATGCATAGCAAAACCATTACAGTACTGTAAAGTAAAAATAAATAAATAAATAATTGAAAAATAACTTTAAAAAATTTAATGCAATAACTAAAAAGCAATTGTATTACTAGTACTAAATTTCTCTATTTCCATAAATTATATGTATTTGAAATGTTGGGACATGTGATCCTTTCTCATCTCATCAAAATTTGTGCATAAATTTCAGATAAGTTTACCCAAAAAAATGTCTTTAGCTGCGACAAGCTCACTTTATCTGTGAGTGTATTTCTTGTCTTCAATAGAGTCCAAAATTATTGAATATCATGTCTGGTAAAGATGCTGAATGATACGGTAATAGTAAATTTTTTTCAAAACATAGACAAAACAATTTTTCACAGAACTAGGCCCAAAAAATTCACAATTCATATGGAAACACAAAAGACCCCAAATATCCAAAGCAATCCTGAGAAAGGAGAATGGAGCTGGAGGGATCAACCTTCCTGACTTCAGATTATACTACAAAGCTACAGTCATCAAGACAGTATGGTACTGGCACAAAAACAGAAATATAGACAAATGGGACAAGATAGAAAGCCCAGAAATAAACTCATGCACCTATGAGTACCTTATTTTGAATAAAGGAGGCAAGAATATACAATGGAGCAAAGACAGCCTCTTCAATAATGGTGCTGTGAAAACTGGACAGTTACATGTAAAAGAATGAAATTAAAACACTTCATAACACCATACACAAAAATAAACTCAAAATGGATTAAAGACCTAAATGTAAAACCAGAAACTATAAAAGTGTTAGAGGAAGACAGGCAGAACACTCGATGTCATAAATCAAAACAAGATGCTCTATGATGCCACCTCATAGAGTAACAGAAATAGAAACAAAAATAAACAAATGGGACCTGATTAAACTTAGACGATTTTGCACAGCAAAGGAAACTATAAGCAAGGTGAAAAGAAAACCCTCAGAATGGGAGAAAATAATAGCAAATGAAGCAACTGACAAAGGATTAATTTCAAAAATATACTAGCAGCTCATACAACACAATGCCAGAAAACAAACAACCCAATCAAAAGTGGGAAAAAGACTTAAGTCATTTCTCCAAAGAAGACATACAGATAGCTAACAAACTCATGAAAAGATGCTCAACATTGCTCATTATTAGAGAAATGCAAATCAAAACTACAGTGAAATATCACATCACACTGGTCAGAATGACCATCATCAAAAAGTCTACAAACAATAAATGCTGGAGAGGATGTGGAGAAAAGGGAACGTTCTTACACTGTTGGAGGGGATGTAAATTGATACAGCCACTATGGAAGACGGTATGGAGATTCCTTAAAAAACTAGGAATAAAACCACCATATGACCCAGCAATCCCACTCCTAGGCATATACCCTGAAGAAACCAAAATTGAAAAAGACACATGTATCCAATTGTTCATTGCAGCCCTATTTACAATAGCTAGAACATGGAAGCAACCTAGATGTCCATCAACAGATGAATGGATAAAGAAGCTGTGGTACATATACACAATGGAATATCACTCAGCCATAAAAAGGAATACATGTGAGTCAGTTCTGATGAAGTGGATGAACCTAGAACCTTATACAGAGTGAAGTGAATCAGAAAGAGAAATATAAATATCATCTTCTAATGCCTATATATGAAATCTAGAAAAATGGTACTGAAGAATTTATTTACAGGACAGCAGTGGAGAAGCCACTCCAGTACTCTTGCCTAGAAAATGCTATGGATGGAGGAGCCTGGTGGGCTGCAGTGCATGGGATTGCGAAGAGTTGGACACGACTGGGCAACTTCACTTTCACTTTTCACTTTGATGCACTGGAGAAGGAAATGGCAACCCATTCCAGTTTTCTTGCCTGGAGAATCCCAGGGACGGGGGATCCTGGTGGGCTGCCATCTATGGGGTCGCAGAGTCAGACACGACCGAGGTGACTTCGCAGCAGCAGCAATGGAGAAGCAGACATAGAGAATAGGCTTATGGACATGGGGAGAGGGGAGGAGAGGGTGAGATGTATGGAAAGAGTAACATGGAAACTTACATTACCATATGTAAAATAGATAGCCAACAGGAATTTGCTGTATGGCTCAGGAAACTCAAACAGGGGCTCTGTATCAACCTAGAGGGGTGGGATGGGAAGGGAGATGGGGAGGGAGGGAGGTTCAGGAGGGAGGGGATATATATACCTATGGCTGGTTCATGTTGAGGTTTGACAAGAAACAACAAAATTCTGTAAAGCAATTATCATTCCATAAAANACAGGAATTTGCTGTATGGCTCAGGAAGCTCAAACAGGGGCTCTGTATCAACCTAGAGGGGTGGGATGGAGCGGGATATGGGAGGAAGATTCAAAAGGGAGGAAATATATGTATACTTATGGCTGATTCATGTTGAGGTTTGACAGAAAACAAGATTCTGTAAAGCAATTATCCTTTAATTAAAAAATAAATTAATAAAAAAGTCTGTTCTTGAACACAAAATAATTTTTTAAAACTGATCAATCATTGTAAGTGTTTTTATGGTATTCTCATATCTTTGTGAGCATTTAGGGAGAGCAGTATTAGTGTTTTTTTCTTGCAGCTTTATTGTCATCAACCAGTGGAAATCTTAGACAGCCTGTGTGACAGTAACAGAAAACTTTCTTCACATAAGTTAATTCTGTGTGTATATTATACTTATCCTATTATCAAGCTTGACTTGTCATCTCTCTCCCTCAATGAATGATGAGAACACTGTCCAAGGAGATTTATTCTTTGTCATTTGCAGCCAGTGTGCTGCCTTGAGGGAGGGCATGTGCGTGTCTCTGTGGGGGAGGGGCACCAGCAATGGAACTCAGTGACTATTAGATTACAGCAGTAAAAATACAAAAATAAATCATCATCTTGAAGTACTGTGCCATTAAAGCTAAGGTCACAAGCTATATCATTCCAGAGTTAGAGTTAGTTGGTTTTTTCAACTAAAATTTTGTTTCAGTAATTACACTGTGACCTTAAGCAGTGATGGTTCTACAGTATCACATTCTGGAAAGATGTGATGGTCTTGTAAAGGGAGACATGGCCCTTGTTCTTTTAGAAGAATGTCTTTTATTATTATTTATTTACTTTTAATTGGCGGACAGTTGCTTTACAATATTGTGTTGGTTGCTGCCACACATCCACATGAATCAGCCTTGGGTATACAAAAGTCCCCTCCCTCTTGAATCTTCTCCCACCCCATCCCCTCTAGGTTTTAAAATAAGATGCATGATGCCACCCCATACCACAGCCCAGGGACTCAGAGCTGATCTGCCCCAGGTGCCTGATGGGCAGCTGTTGTTGGGAGCTGGATTTGTTGATGTCAAGGGAAAACTGGAGGTTCTTGGGCAGGGCAGCTGGAGAAGTCTTGACCACACAGGGCAGGGCAGACCAGAGTCCATGAGAGGAAATACGCAACACCAGAGGCCACTGAAGTCCTGGTTTTGGAATCAAAATCTGGAACCCTGGGAGACAGAGCCCCAGAAGACAGCCGAGGACACCACTGTATGTACAACCCCTCTATAACGTTTATGCTATCTGTCCTCCACACTGAGATGGTAATGATCTTTCTAAACCATTCATCTGATTTTCAGCTACCAGCTTGAAATTCTTCATGGGCTCTATAACTTTCAGATTTAAAAAAATCAAAGACCCTTTCCAAGATCTTTAGCTGATCACAGTAGGTCTTTTTTGAACTAGTGTTGGTCCATCATTCTGGCCTTATTTTCTGTTGGTACCAGAGGTGCCCTCATCACCTTAGCCCACAGAACCTACAAACTTCCCCAAGTTCATGGTGCAATTTCTTACCTGCATGAGGTTCCTTCTGCTGGAATGGCTGTCCTTCTTGAGCTATCAAGCAGCTAGTTACTATGTAATTAATTCCTTCTTGGGTTGACTTGGCTGAGAATTCATCATCGTTCCCTCAGTGCCCAAATGCTCTTGTCATAGTATTCATCACATTTTACTCTAGTTTTCCGTTACTTATCTCCCACTATACCATATGCTTCTTGAGGGCAGAGACCAGGGCTCATTGTACTCGGCATTTCAGTGCCTGGCAAAGTGCTAGGCTATCTAAATAAATATTGAATTAAAAAATTAACGACTTTAGATTATAATTACCATAGGAAAAAAGACGTGGGAATTTAATGTACTTATTCTTTAATTTGAGGTACATTATGTTTATAAATAATCTTAAGACTGAGTCAAGATAAGTGTATAGGTGGATATAGATATATTCAATGAATATAGTTAGGTAGATAGATCAATAGATAGATAAATGTACAGAGATAGATTGTTTAAAAGTTATTGCATTCATGTAACTGCTCATCAATAAATATGTATTGAATGACAGCTGTGTTACTGAGGTAAAAGTTGCTACCATAAATTCACCTATTTTAATTGCACCTGACAACAATTTCTAGTATGTTGGCCGAGTTGAATGATATTTACTGTGCCCCAATTTAGGAACATTTCCATTTCCCCCAAAAGAAAGCTTGTGTCCATTTGCATTCGCCCACCCAGTTATAGGCAAACATGGGGATCTTCTTTCTGTCTCTATAGATTTGCCTTTTGGGGACATTTTCATAAATGTAGTCAATACTTACGTGATTTTTTTTGTGTTGGGATTCTTTTGCTTAGCATAAGGCTTTTGAGGCCCCTCCCTGTTGTGTATCATAAGGGATTTTATTCAGGTATGACCTAAATCAAATCTCTTTCAATTATACAGTGAAAATGACGAATAGATTCAAGGGATTAGCTCTGATACAGTGTCTGAAGAACTATGGATGGAGGTTTGTGACATTGTACCGGAGGCAGTGATCAAAATCATCTCCAGGAAAAAGAAATGTAAAAAGGCAAAATGGTTGTCTAAGGAGGCCTTACAAATAGCTGAGAAAAGAAGAGAAGTGAAAGCCAAAGGAGAAAAGGATAGATATACCCATCTGAGTGCAGAGTTCCAAAGAATAGCAAGGAGAGATAAGAAAGCCTTCCTACATGAACAATGCAAAGAAATAGAGGAAAGCAATAGAATGGGAAAGACTAGATGTCTCTTCAGGAAAATTAGAAATACTAATTTCATACAAAGATGAGCACAATAAAGGACAGAAACTGTATGGACCTAACAGAAGCAGAAGATACTAAGAAGAGGTGGCAAAAATACATGGAAGAACTATACAAAAAAGACCTTAATGACCCAGATAATCATGATGATGTGATCACTCACCTAGAACCAGATATCCTGGAACGCAAAGTCAGGTGGGCCTTAGGAAGCATCACTATGAACAAACCTAGTGGAGGTAATGGAATTCCAGGTGAGCTATTTCAAATCCTAGAAAATAATGCTGTGAAAATGCTGCACTCAGTATGACAGCAAATTTGGAAAACTCAGCAGTGGCCACAGGACTGGAAAAGGTCAGTTTTCATTCCAATCCCAAAGAAAGGCAGTGCCAAAGAGTGTTCAAACTACCACACAACTGCTGGCTTAAAACTCAACATTCAAAAAACGAAGATCATGGCATCCGGTCCCATCACTTTGTGGCAAATAGATGGGGAAACAATGGAAACAGTGACAGACTTTATTTTCTTGGGCTCCAAAATCACTGCAGATGGTGACTGCAGCCATGAAATTAAAAGACACTTGGAATTAAAAGACTCCTTGGAAGAATGAAATTAAAAGACACTTGGAATTAAAAGACTCCTTGGAAGAAAAGCTATGACCAAACTAGACACCAATATTAAAAAGCAGAGACATTACTTTGCCAACAAAAGTCTGTCTAGTCAAAGTTATGGTTTTTCCAGTAGTCATGTATGGATGTGAGAGTTGGACAATAAAGAAAGCTGAACGCTGAAGAATTGATGCTTCTGAACTGTGGTGCTGGAGAAGACTCTTTAGAGTCCCTTGGACTGCAAGGAGATCAAACCAGTCAATCCTGAAGGAAATCAGTCCTGAATATTCACTGGAAAAACTGATACTGAAGCTGAAACTCCAATACTTTGGCCACCTGATGCAAAGGACTGATTCATTAGAAAAGACCATGGTGCTAGGAAAGATTGAAGGTAGGAGAAGGGGACAACAGAAGATGACATGGTTGGATGGCATCACCAAACTCAATGGACATGAGTTTTAGCAAACTCCAGGAGATGGTGAAGACAAGGAAGCCTGGCGTGCTGCAGTTCATGGTGTCACAAAGAGCTGGACATAACTGAGCGACTGAACAACAACCTGTTGTGTAGACAAAGTACTTAAATCCTTATTACCAAACAGCATTCCATAATATGAATATATGACATTTGATTTATCATTTCACTGATTGGTGGACATTTGAGTTGTGTTTGTTTGTGGAAATAACATGAACTTTGTGTGTGTGTGTGTGTGTGTGTGTGTGTGTGTGTGTGTGTGTTAGTCTCACAGTCATGTCCAACTGTTTGTGACCCCATGGACTGGGGCCCGCCAGACTTTTCTTACCTTGGAATTCTCCTGGCAAGAATACTGGAGTGGGTTGCCATTTCCTTCTCCAGGGGATCTTCCCAAGCTAGGGATTGAACCTGGGTCTCCCACATTGCAGGCAGATTGTTTACCATTTGAGCTACCAGGGAAGCCCCATGAGCATTGGAATTCAAGAAAAATTCTTCTGATCGTGAGTCTGGTCTATGCTTGGCATCCATACCTATGTTATATATATTTAATACTTGGGAAGCAGACTGATTCCCAGTTTCTTTTATTTGCGACACTGAAAACATTTTTTCCCAAAATTATTCATTCCTCTAAAAAATCTACATTAAAACTTGCTCTAGCTATGAAAAAATGTTCAAATTCTTAACAGTTTAAAGCTATATAGCCAGAGTTTGATACTGTAAGAGAGACTTTTCTGAAGTCAACCTGTCATATTTTCTACATTCATTGAGCTTTGAAACATGAGAAGAGTCTTATTGCAAGTGTCTTGTTCCTATGAATGGTTGCTATGTGGAAATGGACATGATTTTCATCTTGCATCCATTGGAAGTGACTTGTCAAATGCTAGGAACCACATGATTTGATAATTATTGTTTTCTCCTCTTCCCAAGAAGCAAATCGCTGTCATTACCAACTGTCATCAGTTAAATCAACTATCATCTCAGTGGCTGTCGACCAGCTGAAGATCCCTCCTTTAATGAAATAAAGCCAAAACTAAGTGTTCTCATTTCCCACAAAAATCTTTCTGCCGTTTACAGTCCCCACACATGCCTGCATCTATCCTAGCCCTTTGCACTTTCTCTAATTCTTGGTTTGTCTATTATCCCCACTAGAGTTCAGCCTTCTTAAAGACAACAACCAAGTCCTAGTTGGCCAGGACCTTCATCTTTAGAAGCACCCAATGTCAGCTTTAAATAAGACTTTGCCACAAAAATTGTATGTGACCACTTTATTTCATTGTGTCAGCAAAAGCATAGCTATACTACCTTATATCCAAATTGTAAAACAATACTTTGATGATTTGCTTCAGAATCCATGAAGCAGCCAGAAGTGTCTGGTGAGTCTTTCAATGCAGCAGGTCCAAGAAGGATCCCACAGATTCCCTCCTGTTTTAAAATCAGAGAGGAATGGTAATTCTCACATTTGCCAAGGCTTCCAGTTCCATCCTCCTGAAAACAAGGACAGCTGGATGCATAGGAGTCTTGAGGGAAGCTGAGCGTGTATCCTGTTTGAAACATCCAGGGCAGACCCTGAACCTGCTATGGCGATGGAACTGAGTGTCAGATCGGCTCGGTGCCCATTTTCATATGATGGGCTGGTTCAACTGCCCTAGGCTACAGGACATTTAATCTGTTTCCCTTTTGAATCAAGTGTTTATATAACTTGACATTTTTTTTTTAAATAGGCTTTGTCTTCCCCAGCGCCTGTCGCCCCCTATAAGACTCTAAAGGAAGCTCTAGCAGCAGACTTCTCTGTGTTTCTCTGAGCACCAAACTTTCTCACAGAATAAAAATGAAGTCCCCTAGCTCTGAGAATACCTTTCATCACTTTGGACAAGTAACCAGTTGACTTAAATCCTCTCGTAACAGCCAATGCTGAAGTTGCGGTAAAAAGAAGAGTCTTACCTACTTGAACTAATGCCATTTTACTGCACAATGGGAAACTCCTTCCAGTTGATAACCTGTTGGAATCTCAGCAGTTAGTAAGCCTTATAACTATTTCAGTGAACGTGTAGTTTTTCCTCCTGCCTAAGGAGCGAATCTGTTTGCTATATTAATATTCAACTTCTACAGGTGTCACAGGTTAATTGCACATTGTAATGTAAATACAGCAGCTCAGGAATCATTTTTTAATTTTATTTTATTGAACTATGGACTTCCCACGTGGTGCTAGTGGTAAAGAACCCACTTGCCAATGCAGATTCGATCCCTGGGTCAGGAAGATCCCTGGAGGAGGGTGTGGCAGCCCACTCTAGTATTCTTGCCTGGAGAATTCCGTGATCAGAGGAGCCTGGCAGTCCACTGGGTCACAAAGAGTCAGACACGACTGAAGCAACTTAGCACACACACAGTCGATTTACAATGTTGTGTTAATTTCTGCTGTACAGCAAAGTGATCCAGTTGTACATGTATATATTCTTTTTCATATTCTTTCCCACTGAGGTTTCATTTGATAACCTTAAAGTTCTCAAGCCCAGTGATTCTCACAGACAGCCAAGAAGTTTCTTGATTCTTCAAAGCCAATCTTCAGGGAACTTTCATGGCAACACATGTCATGATGTTATCATTTTCTCATTAGTATTTCCATGCTTGGTTCTATTTTATTCCTATCACTTCCTTTTTCTTTCTTGTCCTTTAATATTTCCACATACAGAGGTCAAAGTTCTCTAACTTCCTATTTTGGCGCTATGTAAAGTGAGTTTTTTGTCAGTGATCTGTGAGTTAATGAGATAATGCAGAAATGGAAAGTAAGCATTTTATAACAGTTTATACATGTCTGCTGAATCTAATGATAAAAATTGAGGGTGTGTATTTTGTACATCTTTGGTTTTTTAAAATTCACTTTTCTCTTCATTGATTTGTATTGTTTTTGACAGAAGTATCAATCTATGAAGGACTGGGTTGGGGGAAGCAGATTCTTTATCATGAGTAGTTTAAGAAACATTATCCCAATCTAGCAGCACCTGGCCTGTGGGATGAATGGACAGGTGCCCATTTTTCCCACCTAACAATATGGTTTTCCATTATTGGGGAGATTTAGTGGTAAAGGTCTTCATCTCCAGTGGTTTCTAATGTCTTCATATGACATCATGCCAACATCCAAGGATTATGTTTTGGGATAAAGATACATGTGGGACTTGAATTCTAGGCTTTACCCATCAAAATGATCCCCATGCATCCCACCCCATCTATATAATCTCACAAATTATGTAAAATACTTTTTTGTTTTATTTCTGAAACTATGTTTCATAATACTTGCTTTTTTCCTAATTTGGGGGTTATTGGTACTCTTTGGATTTTAAAATATACTGATGTCTTTCCTCATTTTATATTGTTTTTACTCAAGAGTAGTGGACTAAGAACAAGCCTAAGTCTTTGGGACTTCCCTGGTGGTTCAATAGTTAAGAATTCATCTTCTAGTTCGAGAGACATGGGTTCAGTCCCTGGTTGGGGAACTAAGATCCCACATGCCCCAGGGCAACTCAGCCCTTGTTGCGACTACGGAGCCCACATGCCACAACTAGAGAGAAGTCTGTGTGCTGCAACCAAAGATAAAGAATTTTTAAAGTCATTATAAGGATAAGGCTAGGTCTTTGATCAATCTTAAGTCAAATGGTAGTGCTTGCTGGTAATGTGTGTCTCATGAATTTTGTTTGAAGGCTTTTTGCTAATGCTGAAATTATGCAACTTGCTGCTGATAATGAAAAAATAGAATACTGTGATTATCATAATATTATGATATCATTTTCCCTGACAACCGTCTTTTGGTCACCATAATTAGCTGCCTTGTCTAATTTGAACAAATGCAGTAGAGTCCCTTTTGCTCTGCCTCCTTCCATTGGTGGCTGGCTGATCATCAGCCAGGCCTGTGGATGGGTTGTCTGTGTGTGTGCACGCATATTTGTATTTACAGGGGGATGATGGACAGGGGCTCAGGAAGATACACCTCCCACAGCACGTCTCTTATCCTACTTTTCTTATCTGTCCTCTGCTCAGAGTGGAGCGCACGCCTTGGGTGCTGGGATGTTCTTTCATAGAAGCACCATTGTCAGTCACATCTATAGCCATGTCTCAGAGCATACCTGCTTATGCCAAGCCTTGTCCTTCCTGTGCCTTTGGACAAGGTTCTCTGGGACTTGCTGAGAGGCCGGGTCACACGAGGAGCACAAATCCTACTGTCTGTCAACTTGCACATCCACCCCACAGCCAGAGAGAGGGTCAGCTCTGCATTCTATAAAAAGCAACAACTCCCTGTACCAACAAAATGTCACTCATCCTGCCTCGGATTGGGCCCAAGCTCAGAAGTATATAGGCGTTTCATAATATTCCAGAAATATTCTCTGCATGGCAGAAATTGAGCCAGTGTCACCTTTATGGAGGAAGCTTGCTTCTACCAAGAGTCGCAGGGTTTCCATCTGGATTGGGTGTCCGCAGAAAGGGGAGAAAGGAGCAGCAGAGAGAAACAGAGGATGGGGGCGGCGGGGGAGAGAGTAAGAGCGCCCCCGGTCTCTGTCACCTCTACGTACAGAAAACATCAACCCTGCTCACCTAGAAATCAGCAAACTCCTAGGTCTGGATTTTCCCCCAGATGTGCTCTTGTAGTTTACAATTCAATATTCTGTTTCCCTTGTGTTGAACAGCAGGCAAACTTGCATTCAAATTGACCATTATTCCGTACCTAATATGAAATGTTTATTCTGAGGATGAAATAATAGATACATAGGGAAAGGAAATAGAAATGTAGTATTAAATGTGTGCATTTTTGTGTCATCTATTATCCTTAGGAGAGGCAGAGGGATAATTGTAGCGTAACTACATTATGAACTATTAAAGGATATAGAACTACTTGAGGCCTAATTTAATTTTTGTTTATTCTACAAAGGTCATGTCTTAAAATAGCCTCTTGCAGGCATGCAAAGCCCTTTACTTTGCATAAGGTGGCTGGGAAGAAGCCTGGGTTTTAGAGTCAAATCAACGAGTTTGTATGTGCAACATGTTCACACATCTCTGTACTCATAAAGATGTGTGTTTCCCTTTGTTTCTCTACTGTAAGCCGTCTGCAGCATTCAGAAACATCAGGATTTATTATATATTGTGCGGATTTGTTCCGTTTATGTATTCCTGCATTTTAAAGAGAAAGCTGCCTTAAGCAATCGTTTTAAAGACCAAAAATAAATCTATCATGTAACAGCAGGTTTTAAATAACAGAATTTTTTAATGTGTATGGAAAAATTAGATCAAAACGTTCTAGAAGGTGGTGACTTCTACATAGACATTAAAAAATAAAGTGATTTCAAATCTTGTCGGTTATAACAAAATGTGAAAATTTTATACTAATTCATGAGTGTGAACCATTGGTAAATGTATTTCTTTTTTATTTGGTTTGTTTTTTTTATTATTTTTTGTATTTCTTTATAAATACTGTATATAAAATAAAATACTGAGTTTAACATGTTATCTACATTATCTGGATCAAGCAAAAAGTAGTAATGGCCTCTACTTTTAATGAAAATCTTTATAGCATCTGTGTTTCCAACTTTTCTCATTAAAAAGTTAAAATATGAGCATTTTTAACAAAATAAACATTTCATTTTTTCACCTCACTGAAATCTATGTTTCAGGCTGTTAAGTGATATTTTGCCCCTGAAAACAATGACACCTGAATTTTTGACCCAGTTAAATCATCAGCTTAACTATATAAAGTTGAACAGTTAACCTTAGGAACCCATATTTCCTCATCCATAAAATGGGTTAGTAATGTCCCCTGTTTAAAGGGAATTTTTGAGGAATAAATGATACAATCACTATTGAGGAAATAACATATTTCTTGGCATAAAGTAAGCATTTAACATAAGCAAGTTGTCATTGTTTGTTCAGTTCAGTTCAGTTTAGTCACTCAGTCGTGTCTGACTCTTTGCGACCCCATGAATTGCTATTGTTTGTTAGCTGTGAAGAACATTCAACTTCTACTGCCTCCACTGTTTCTTTCCTCCATTTCTGAGAAGGAAATGAAATAAAAATTCAGATTTCAATGAAAGTATAATATTTAATGACATTTCTTTGACCTGGAAAGTTCACCCTCTAGTTTGAAAAGGGAAAGTGTTAGACACTCAGTAGTGTCTGACTGTTTGCAACCCCACAGACTGTAGTGCACCTGGCTCCTCTTTCCATGGGATTCTCCAGGCAAGAATACTGGGGTGGGTTACCATTCCCTTCTCCAGGGGATCTTGCTGACCCAGGGATCAAACCCAGGTCTCCTGCATTGCAGGCAGATTCTGCACTGTCTGAGCCACCAGTGAGCCCTAAAATAGTTTGTGTTGTGTTGTGCTTAGTCGCTCAGTCGTGTCTGACTCTTTGTGACCCCATGGACTGTATCCCACCTGGCTCTTCTGTCCATTGGGATTCTCCAGGCAAGAATACTGGGGTAGGTTGCCATTCCCTTTTCCAGGGCATCTTCTTGACCCAGGGATCGAACCAGTCTTCTGCACTGCAGGCAGATTCTTTACCACGTGAGCCACCAGGGAAGCTCTGAAATAGTTTACTTCAATACAATAAAATATGTGCTTCAAAAAGTAAGAACCAGGTATTCAAGTAAGTATGGTATTTCCTTAAAGAGTGATGAATTTTCCCATCCGCACGGGATTATGAGGCCATGGTAAGTGTTTCCAGAGATGACAGGTTTTAAAAGTTAATCAAGTCATCGAACCAATAAGCATTTAAAAAAAGAAGAAGCGTCTTAACCAGTACTGAATGTCTGCTTTAAGTCAACCATGCAAAGAGTTTATGTTCAGAGGAAAATTTTCCCCTAGGCAACAAAGGCAAAGTAATCAACAAGAGCATTACCAAATACTTTTTTTTTTCTGGTATAATTTTTCTTTTCTTGAGTAATTTAGCTCATCTGATATATTTCCTAGAACTGATTTTTGATGCAAGAGTATATCCATAATCCCTGAATAAATTCCTGCCAGAGCTTTGGTCATTGTGTAACACAGACAATCACACCATTCCAACAAATTTCTCCATCCTAATTGATTAATACTTTCTGTCTGTTTTGTCTTCTCCAAGACTTCTTGCAAATTAAGTATTAGCTGTATAAGATAGAGTCACTGAATCGTGATCCTAGGCTGTAGCCAGTGAGCCACACTGAAAAAGTGATTTTTCTAAAGTGATTCAGTAGCTGCCACTTGCAGAGTCATCTGTCAGAGGTGGTTTGGTGTAACCTTGTCAGGGGACTGGGAATAAATCCGATAGTATTTGAAGGTTCCCTCCCTGCTTTCCTTCCTTTATTCTTTCCTTCCTTCAGTAAATATTTATTAAGGGCTTTCTCTGTGCTAAGTGCTTTGGCAAGAACCCAGGGGTGAATCAGATATGGATCCTGTCCTGAAGGGGTTTATAATCTAGCAGAGAAAGAAAGCAGGAATCACCTGAACTCATATGCTAAGTGATGTGAGAG
>SJYA01010170.1:0-13983 GCA_006410615.1 Neotragus moschatus
TCTGCATATAAGTTAAATAAGCAGGGTGACAATATACAGCCTTGACGTACTCCTTTTCCTATTTTGACCCAGTCTGTTGTTCCACGTCCAGTTCTAACTGTTGCTTCCTGACATGCATACAGATTTCTCAAAAGGCAGGTCAGGTGGTCTTGTATGCGCATCTCTTTCAGAATTTTCCACAGTTCTGACAAATAAGGGCTCGTTGTTTAGCCCCTATTAAATGTCTGCACTATATTAAAAATTGTACTGAGGAAACGATATGCACCAACCTGCCCTTAGCAACCTTTAGACTAGATCGATCCACCAGTATGAGAACAACTACATGGTTTTAAAAACACCATGACACAAAACGAACTGAAGAATGATTTAAAGTTACAAAAATTAGAATAAAAATCCCTGTGCCTTAGCAATGAGTCAGTAATCTGCAATCGGTAAGCAGCAGATTCGAAAGTATATATATTTTTGTTTCATTTACAAATTTTTCACATTGAGCTTGAGATTTTTATAATGTGAAGGAAAAGTTGTTATTTTTCAAAGAGGCACACATCTTCTTGACATACGAGCACTGGCTCTTTCCCTTCTCCTGAGCTGGTGTTTCTCTTGCTATGAATCAGAATAGAAGCCTGCGACAGTATAGCAAAGTTCAGGCACACTTGGAGGATATCTTCTCTTTTTTGTCCTGTCAAGTCAACTGGAAACAATAAAAGATGTTTGAGTACTAAGAAAATTAGAAAACAGCAACCTTTCTTGTAAAGGGAATTTGGAGTTAAAAAATAAATAAATACATACAAAAATAAATAAAGGGAACCCTTTCAGCCTCCCCACTCTAGTATAGAGAAAGTTCAGTGAGTGTGTGTGAAATCGTTTTCATGGTTCTTTGTTTTCTTTCTATCTTCATTTGATTAGTCACATGAGCTTTACTCAACTAGTTAGGATGCTAATTTTTTGTAAGAATTTTGTGCACTTATTTCTCCACATCTGTAAGTAAAAGACATGCTTTGCATAGAATTTGGAATCTGTTTGAAGTCCATCTGTGCACATCTTTAGCAAGCTACACCATAGAACTGAAAACATTAAATTTATACAAAGTGTGGAAGTGGCAATGATTTCTCTAAAAGTGACTGACGATTTATTGTCCCAGATGGATTCTCTGGTCTCCTTACTGATCCAGGAGCAGGATGGATAACTAACATGAGCACAGGAACTTTTAGATTCACCCCACTTGCTGCAATTCTCAAATCAGGTGCTTGTTCTTGAATTTTTGTTTTTAAATTAAGCTTCCACTCTTTTCAAAACCATCCACCTACTCTGACTCTCTGTCTGCCTCCTGGAGAACAGGAGTCCAAAAGGAGCTCTTATGAAGCCCTATATTTCATAAACTTCATGATCTTTAGATAGAGTTCACCTGAGTGGATAGAATTGAAGTGAGGAAATCAAAGCCATATACTAGTTTGTCCAGTGTATCAGGGAGGTCCAGAAAAGTAAAACATACAAAATAGGTTTGTCTCAGGACAATCAATGGCAGGACAGTGGAGACTGCTGCCACAGGTTGCCTTCACTCCTGAAGCCAGCACACGCCAGGTCTCCAGTCTCCCCTGCAGGGAAGGATGGTCACAGGGAAGGATGGCAGCAGTTTCTTCCAAGCTGGCCCCAAACGCTCAGGCCAGCTTGCAGCAGCTGGTGAGTACCCTGGGAGGCTGCCCAAGTCCTGTGAGGATGGCAGATTCCCTTCTGCTGACTCTGAATGGCTGTGCCTCAGAGATCCCTCCTCTCACCCAAGCACAATTGCCTGGAGGTTTTGACACACCTTGGGGACTGTTTGGTTGTTTAGGTTTCCTTACTAATTGAGATATTTACCCAGAAAGAGCTGTTTACATTTATTTGACTATTAAGAACATTTAATACAACAAGCCTATTTTTTAGAAGATCACAAAGTGGAAACAAAGAGTGTGGAGATTTTATAGTATCAGTGACAAAGTTAGCAACATTGTTGCTACACTATTGGAGCATGTTTTGTGGCCCAAGCTGCAGTCTCTATTTGAATGCACACACCAAGAGGTTTGTTGTTTAGTTTCTAAGTCAGGTCCAACTCTTTGCCACCCCATGCCAAGAGCTGCAGAATGCCAAGCTTCCCTGTCCTTCACCATCTCCCAGAGTTTGCTCAAACTCATGTCTATTGAGTTGGTAATGCATCCAGCCATCTCATCCTCTGTTGCACCCTTCTCCTCCTGCCCTCAATCTTTTCCAGCATCAGGTTTCTCACAATGAAGCTTACACCTGCATAAATATACTTGATGCTACTAACCTAGAACAATCCTGCTGTGTGTGAACAATTCACCTTTTGATCAATTTCAAATAATCCTCACCTTGAATTTCGTATATAACAAGTTGGCCACAACTCACATTTGTCTCAGTGCTTTCTGACCCTGTCAAGTTTTCTTTCATTCTTTTATTAATGACAGGTATGAGATTTTCACCTGGGCAAGTCCCTTTTGCCTTCTCTCCCTTTGGATTCACCACACTCTTCATTCACTTAAGAGTGCAGCTCTTTTGCAGGTGTACTATCAAGTGGAAAGAATAGAAGAAGAGGCCTCAGAAGCTGGAGGAGAGAGAGTATCCTTACTACATGTTGTAACCTCATTATTATTTTGACAGGATTACTTTGCACTGGAGGCCAGGCAACTCAGTTGGATGGGAAGTCATGTTGTCATACTGCTCTGTCTCAATCAAGTTCACAGCCACTAGCCTCAGAGGCTGTGATATGGCCTTCCTTCATCTCATGGGACATAATACAGAATTTCCTTCACCATTCACTTTCCCTCCCTCTTGGTGGACTCCTACTTTTCACACCTCCCATGCCTTCCCTCCATCCTTCTGAAAGGTCACCCGACTTCGCTCCACTGAGAAAACAACTGCTTTAAGGCAGGATGTCCACAGCTCCTTTCTTCACAGTTAGCCATCCACTTGAATCTGTGCCCAGAGTTCTTTCTCTTCTACTAGAACACTGAAGCTAACATCTCAACTTTTTCACCACATCTCATTTCCTCTTGCTTACTTCCACCCAGCATCTCTCTCTCTCTCTCTCTGATTCCCCTCTCCTGCATCAATAGTCTTTTCCCCACTCTGCTGGGTCTCTCCTTAATTTTTCAAACAGCTTTTTTATCCTTCCCATCAAAATGAATTCTTCTTTTGACACCACTGTGCCTCCCCCTTTTGCTTAAATTCTCAGCTCTTCTGTGTAACTAATCTTCTTATAAAGTTCTTGCTACTATACATTTGTCATTTCCAACTTTTCTCCTTCAATTCTTTCCATATCTACACCAATCAGATTTTTGTCCTTATGCTAATGACCTCCATGTTGCTAGAGGCTTCGTGTAAAAGCTACAGGAATTGACACCATTGAGATTCATCCCAAGTTCTGAAAACACTCTTTCTGTGTCTCTTAATAGTGTGGTGAATTTATGTCTTTTGGTGGGAAATTAAGAGGGTTTACCTCAGGAGCTAGACCTTTGGTAACATTTTAAAGCAAATCTTTTCTTTTTTTTCCTCAACTTCATGGCTTGTTTTGACAAAATACCTTATGGACACTATTGCCTTAATAATTTCAATATCAAAGTAAATTTCAAGATCTATTTTTTAAAATATTTAGAATATTTTAAATTATACAAATATTTATAAAAATTAATTACATTGAGTAAAATGGATAATAGCTCAATTGCTATTAAGGAAAATAGCTATAGTCTAAGAATTGCTATCTTTGTTACCCTTTATTATCTGTGATGAATGTTGAGAAGCAGGGACAAAAGAGAACAAAGTGCTGAAGCTGTGAGTTAAAGTTATTCTGGATGTTTTAGCTAATAGAAAATACCTCACCAATGTGAATATAAATGCTATCAAAGAAAGGAAATGTACAATATTTTCAGGTAATTAATTTAATAGCTACTGGGACACTGTGCCAGGTACTGATCATCTATCTCATTATCCAAAAAGGATGAAGTAAACATTTTTCTATATATTGAATGTATATGGTGGCTTAGATGGTGGCAAGATATAAAATAAATACACAAACACCTGTTTATTTCCTATTAATATTCTAGCAATATAACCATAGGAAAACAGAATGGAAAAAGACACCATTCACATGATACCAACCCCAGTGCAATCTTGTCCAAGGTGTAGATCATGACATCCACACCAGGCTGGGGGAAGACATGTACATGTTCTTGAAATCCTCAGGATCAAAATCTCAGCACATAAGCCAAGGAATCTGAATTTTTAAACTATTTTCCAGATAATTCTTCTGTTCTCTAAAATTTAGGTTCCCTGACATAGTAAGAAGAAACACATGATGTGAATTTGAGCAAATTACTAAAACTAGTTCAGCTTCCGTTTTTTTTTTTTTTCTCCCTTCAAAAAAGAAATAATGATAATATCCACATCATAAGACATTTTGGAAAAATAAGTGAAATAAGATAAGTGAGTGGTTTGGGGCTTTGTAAATAATTGTTGTTAGATATTGAATTTATATATTGAAACAAGAATATAAAATATGTAAAAAGAAGCTTAAGAAGGAAAGACAATTCAGGTCTTAAATAAATAAAATAACAAAATTACTTAGGAATACTTTTTTCCCCAAGATTTACTTATTTATTTTTGGGTGAGTTGGGTCTTCCTTGCTGCACATGGAATTTCTCTAGTTATGAAGAGCAGAGACTATTCTTCATTGGAGTGTACAGGCTTCTCATTGCAGTGGCTTCTCTTGTTGCAGAGCACAGGCTCAGTTGTCTCGTGGTATGTGGAACCCTCTTGGACCAGTGAGTCTCCTGCACTTCCAGGCAGACTCTCAACCACTGGGCCACCAGGGAAGTCCAGGAATACTTTAAAAACATAAACTGAAAAGCATACTATGTTGCTACTGGAATAGAGGTGGGGAAGACAAGAGAAAAGTAATATTTGTAAAGATAAAAATTTTTAAGGTTAATTTTTAAAATTTCAGATAGCTCTATACAAAATATCAGATAGATAATCTTGTAACTCAATGATATGAAGTTAACGGTTATCTTAAAGAACATACAGTGGAGAAACAAATTATCCAGCCCTTTCTTCACACACACACACACACACACACACACACACACACAATGCAGAAGCAAGCATATAAAAGGTCACTTTCATTGCCAGTCACCATAATGCATAGTTATAATACAATTAACAATATTGTATCACTATCAAACTGGGAAGACACAATGATGAAACTGAAGAGAAAATGCAGAAATCTAAGAACAAGATAATAGCATATGATAGAATAATTTTTTAGTTCAATGGAGCAAATAGAAATTACTTAAGGCGTAATAATTGGATTATTGATTAATTAGTTAGAAAAAAGGAACCTTACTTCAAATTCATCTCAAAATTGATTAAAGATAAAATTAAACTATAAAAAAGGAAATTGGAATGTAATGAATGACTATATGTTTAGAAGCATTCTGTATATTATTTTTGTAGAAACAGAACATAATATCAGAATTATCAATGATCTTAGGAAGTCAGGCTTGATTAGTAAAATATAAGAAGAAATAGGCAAGATAAGAAGGAAGAGATGATGGAATGTTTACAATCTTTTGATTGTAAGAAAATGAGTCAAGAACATTCCAACAAGTGGAGAAAACAGCTGGCTAACATTAAGCCACATCAGCACTACAGATGGTTGCTTAGGTTACTGGATGCTCTCATCTTGCTAAAGTGAAGCTGCTCACGTCCTACTCTTTGTGACTCCATGGACTGTCGCCTACCAGACTCTTCTGTACATGGGATTTTCCAGGCAAGAATACTGGAGTAGGTTGCCATTTCCTTCTCCAGATCTTCCTGACCCAGGGATTGAACCTGGATCTCCCACATTGTAAGCAGATGCTTTACCATCTGAGCCACCAGGGAAGTCCACTCACCTTGTTAATAATATAATAATTAGGAAACCTACAATCAAATCATTGAAAGGCAATAAATATTAATCAGGAATGGAATGACAGGTAGAGCTCCAGGACTATCTATGGTCAGACCATTCTGAAAAATGCACTCTTCTATCCAGTATGGTGGCCATAACCTACTTCCCATATCTTCTGTCTTAGATGGGTCTTTGACTTGACCTCTCCTGATTCAGCATATTCCCACACCTCCTAAAATCAAGGACCATTTTTATTTCATGAGCATTCATAGTCAGCAAGGGATAGCCATGCAACATGCACATGTACATGCACTCTCCTCTACATTGTTATTGTTAAAATTATGCCCTCTTCCTAAAACTTACACAATCATATCTACCTTCGAGAAGGTAGCAGTGTCTTACAAGCTCTCAGGGGACCTAATTAAAGAGTGGGCGGGAAAGACATACATGAGAGAGGTACTTTAGCATAACAGTTTCCTAAAGGACAAATGACTCTTCCAATCAGCAAATATGTACAAACTTTCTGTCAGTTTGATAATGGACATCAATGATTTTGACAATATGCGTATATTTTGATCCAGCAATTTTACTTTTTTCCAATGTGTTTTATTGCAGTAAAATGCACATAACATAAAATTTGCAGTCTCAACCTTTTTTAAGTACCCAGCTCAGTGGTATTAATCATATTCCTAGTATTGTACAACCATTACCACTATCCATTTTCAGAACCCTTTTCATGTTGTAAAGTTGAAATTCTATAACCATTCAACAATTATTTCTCATTCTTTTTCCCCAAGTCTTGGGCAACTACCATTCTACATTTTATGGCTATAAGTATGATTATTTAGATACTTAATATAACTCGAATCATACACTATTTGCCTTTTTGTGATTGGCTTATTTCAATTAGCATAATATCTTCAAGGGTCATCTGTCGATAACGTGTGTAGCATGTTGTCTTCCTTAAGGCTGAATTATATTTCATTGTGCATATATACCACAATTTTTTTATCCATTGATTCTTGGGCTGTTTCCATCTTTTAGCTCTTGTGATAATGTCATTACGAATCTAGGTATACCAATATCACTTTGAGAGCTTGCTTTCACTTTTGGAATATATATATTCAAAAAATAAACTTCTAGATCATATGAAAATTATATTTTGGTGAGGGTGGGGAGAGCTACCATACTGCTTTGCTTACCACAGTAACTATCCCATTTTATGTTTCCACCAACAGTGCACAAGGTTTCCAGTTTCTCAGCAACATTTGTTTTCTATTTTTTTATAGTGACTATCATAACGAGTTCAGTTCAGTTCAGTTGCTCAGTCATGTCCAACTCTTTGTGACCCTATGAACCACAACACGTCAGGCCTCCCTGTCCATCACCAACTCCCGGAGTTTACCCAAACTCATGTTCATTGAGACGGTGATGCCATCTAACCATCTTATCCTCTGTTGTCCCCTTCTTCTCCTGCCTTAAATCTTTCCGAACATCAGGGCCTTTTCAAATGAGTCAGCTCTTCACATCAGGTGGCCAAAATACTGGAGTTTCAGCTTCAGCATCAGTCCTTCCAATGGACACATAGGGCTGATTTCCTTTAGGATGGACTGCTTGGATCTCCTTGAAGTCCAAGGGATTCTCAAGAATCTGCTTCAAAACCACAGTTCAAAAGCATCAGTTCTTCAGTGCTCAGCTTTCTTTATAGTCCAACTATCGCATCCATACATGACTACCGAAAAAACCATAGGATTGACTAGACGGACCTTAGTCAGCAAAGTAATGTCTCTGCTTTTGAATATGCTGTCTAGGTTGATCATAACTTTCCTGCCAAGGAGTAAGTGTCTTTTAATTTCACGGCTACAATCACCATCTGCAGCGATTTTGGAGCCCCCCAAAATAAAGTCAGCCACTGTTTCAATTGTTTCCCCATTTACTTTCTATGAGTGATGGGATCAGATGCCATGATTTTCCTTTGCTGAATGTTGAGCTCTGAGCTAACTATTATACTCTCCTCTTTCACTTTCATCAAGAGGCTCTTTAGTTCTTCTTCACTTTCTGCCATAAGGGTGGTGTCATCTGCATATCTGAGGTTATTGATATTTCTTCCAGCAATGTTGATTCCAGCTTGTGCTTCTTCCAGCCCAGCGTTTCTCATGATGTACTCTGCATATAAGTTAGATAAGCAGAGTGACAATATACAGCCTTGACGTACTCCTTCTCCTATTTGGAACTTATCTGCTGTTACATATTGTTCATAATGAGTATAAGGTGACAATTCATTGTAGCTTTGACTTGTATTTCCCTAATAAATAGTGATATTGAACATCTTTCCAAGTGCTTATTGGCCACTTGTATACCTTCTTTGGAGAAATGTCTTTCCAGTCCCTTGGCCTGTTTTTGAATCAGTTGTTTGTTGTTGTTGTTGAGTTTTATAAATTCTCTATATATTCTTTCTGTTTGTACTTTTCTTTTCTTTTTAATTTTATTTTCTTTATTTTTAATTTTTTCCAAAAATTTCTTTTCCTTCAAAGCCTGTGTCAAGGGCTGTCTTTCAACAGATAGCAGTGAGAGAGCTGCTCTGCTATGTACAAAACCCCGACCCAGAAGCAGGTCATCTACAGAAAAGTTCTCTATATATCTGAATATGATTTGCTTACCTGATACCTAATTTCCAAATATTGTTTTCCAATTGATGGATTGTCTCTTTACACTGTTGATAGTGTCTTTTTATGGAGAAATTTTAAATTTGTTAATAAATTCAATGTGCCTATTTTTCCTTTTGTTGCCTGTGCTTCTGGTAACATACCTAAGAAATCATTGCCAAATCCAATACTCTGAAATTTTTGTCCAATGTTTTCTTCTGAAAGTTTTATTGGTCTAGGTTTTACATTTAGGCCTTTGATTCATTTTGAGTTAATTTTTGTACATGGTGCTAAGTGTCCAACTTCATACTTTTTGCATGTGGATATCCAATTCTCCCAGCACGATTTGTTGAAAAGATTGCCCTTTCCTCACTAAATAATCTTGGCATCCTTGCCAAAAGTTATTTGACTTTAAATTCAATATCTTA
This sequence comes from Neotragus moschatus, assembly GCA_006410615.1. Lineage (NCBI taxonomy): Eukaryota > Metazoa > Chordata > Mammalia > Artiodactyla > Bovidae > Neotragus > Neotragus moschatus. Next base: position 9,015 of record SJYA01010170.1, read on the forward strand.
CTCCTGGACTTTATTCCATTCCATAGGTATATATGTCTGTCTTTGTACCAATACCACACTGGGTTTTTTGTTTGCTCATTATGTCTTCATTACCACACTGTTTTGATGACTGATTTTGTAGTAAGTTTGGAAATCAGGAAGTATGAGTTCTTTAGTTTTATTCTTTTTTAAACATTGTTTTGCTTATTCAGGGTCTCTTGAGATTTAAGGATGGGTTTTTCTATTTCCACAAAAACCATCATTGGGATTTTGAAAGGGACTGCATCAAACACATAAAACTCTGGCTCCTCTACGACCAAGGTGATTTGCTCTTCCATTGCTCCATGGCTTCAGTTCATCTCCCACAGGAAGGCGAGGCTTCCTACCCGCACAGGGGGTGAGCTGGATCACGGTCCCCTCAGTCCCCTGAACAGCATTCAAAGGAGGGGGTTCAATTTCAGGGATCCTTGAAGGGACATATTTGGGAGCTCTGAACCTGGTGTGGCATTTAGAAGTGGCTGATTTTGAGGGGATGCAAGTGGCGTTAGGGACTCCAGGGTAGGACTTTGAAGTCTGTTTTCTGAGCGCCCCTCAGAGGCAGGGTTTATAGAGACCAGGTTTAGGGGGATGTTTGGGGCAACCCTTAGGATCCGTGTATAAATACTCTTGTCCATGGGGTAGGATTTGGTGTGCTTCCTAAGGGGAGAGGCAAAGTTTGAGGTTCCTGAACTCAAGGCGGAATTTGGGGAGGGCTTGATTCAGAAAGTGTCCTGGTGATGGTGGGAACAGGCGAGACTGACGTGGCGTGTGGAGGTATCTAACGGCCTTTGTGACCTCTGCTTCTATTATGATGTCTTGAGTATTAAAGGCTGAGAGACTGGACACATTGGGGCTCACATGTTTTAGGAAGAGGAGCCCCCAGCCCAGGCTGTAGAAGGAATGCTGGAGCCTAGCGTGCTAGGCTTTTCCCAATGGGACAGTCAACGGCTTTCCTTTGCCATGGCTTTACTTGCTATGCACGAGGCTGTTGAGGGAGACCATTTTGACCCTTTTCGCACCTGGTTCATTGGAAGTATCAGCTTGTGAATTATTCACAAGGGAGCGGTTCCTTTTGCTTAAGGGGCATGCTGCAAGGGGTGCCTTGCAGTCTGCCAGGCAAATCTAGATCACACTGATAAAGTGTAAAAAAGTGAGCAGCAGCCCGAGTTTTCTGTGGCTTGTCTAGGGGCATTGTGCATAATTAATGAGGGGCATAGCTTTTAGGGCTTTATCTGCACGATCAGCTGTTAGCCTTTCCTTACAGGTTTCAGGATTTAACTTTTGCATATCACGAAGGGATGAGGCCTGGCACATTGTTTATTCTTGCTGCTCGATAATCCCAGATTATCAACAAAGACTCTAGACTCAAGTCACATTGATCCTTGCCAGCTGTGTGATCTTTGGCAGATCTGTGAAATTGAAAACAAAAGTCTGAGCATAATAGTGATCAGGTTATTTGCCCTCATTTAGCAGCTTTATTAGACCATTTAATCCCCACAGCAACCCTGGGACGTAGGTTATTATCATCCCACATCATAATAAGGAAACTGGGACACCAGGAGGCTAAGTAATTTGCTTAAGGTTACTCACAGTTAGTAAGTGGCTGAGCAAGGATTGAAATCCAGTTAGTCTAGTTCAAGAGTTTGTAGTTTTCAATACCTTAACGTCTCTCTCCCACCCACCCAATTCACTGGTACTTCTACTACTGTTGTCATATAGCTGCAAGTGGCCAGGCACTGTTCTGAGCCCATTTAAACTTCATCATAAGGTAGGTGACTATTGTTCTCATTTTATGGGTGGGGAAAAAGTGGCCCAGGAACGTGTCTGGTCCCAGGACACAAAGCTAATCATCAATGGGTGGAAGTGATTTTTGTGATGATTTGAGGACTCAGGAGGTCTCCTTTGATCTGAGACATGAAGGAACTGAGTCCCTGTTCTGCATTCCTGAGACAAATGGCACAACACATGGAAAGGACTCACCAAAGGAACCATCAAATAGCAGGCGATCGGTTAACATGATCTATTATTATTTAATAGAAATGTAGTGAGTGTTTATCGTGTGCCTGGGGCTTTGGTATACAGTTGTATCTCTGGTGACCTGGTAGTCTTTGCTACCTATTTAAAGAACATTGGTGGCTTAGTGCTGTTTTACAGTGTAAATCTGGAAGGGTGTTTCAAGGCATTATTGTTTATATAATGCCCCAAGTTGGGGGTTTCTCTGGTGTCTGGGTATACCCTCACACATAACTCAAACTACCACACAATTGCACTCATCTCACATGCTAGTAAAGTAATGCTCAAAATTCTCCAAGCCAGGCTCCAGCAATACGTGAACTGTGAACTCCCTGATGTTCAAGCTGGTTTTAGAAAAGGCAGAGGAACCAGAGATCAAATTGCCAACATGTGCTGGATCATGGAAAAAGCAAGACAGTTCCAGAAAAACATTTATTTCTGCTTTATTGACTATGCCAAAGCCTTTGACTGTTGGATTACAATAAACTGTGGAAAACTCTGAAAAAGATGGGAATGTCAGACCACCTGACCTGCCTCTTGAGATACTGGTATGCAGGTCAAGAAGTAACAGTTAGAACTGGACATGGAACAACAGACTGGTTCTAAATGGGAAAAGAAGTAAGTCAAGGCTGTATATTGTCGCCCTGCTTATTTAACTTATATGTAGAGTACATCATGATAAACGGTGGACTGGAAAAAAAACAAGCTGGAATCAAGATTGCTGGAAGAAATATCAATAACCTCAGATATGCAGATGATACCACCCTTATGGCAGAAAGTGAAGAGGAACTAAAAAGCCTCTTGATGAAAGTGAAAGTGGAGAGTGACTGCAGCCATGAAATTAAAAGACGCTTACTCCTTGGAAGAAAAGTTATGACCAACCTACATAGCATATTCAAAAGCAGAGACATTACTTTGCCGAATAAGGTCCGTCTAGTCAAGGCTATGGATTTTCCCGTGGTCATGTATGGATGTGAGTTAGACTATGAAGAAGGCTGAGTGCCAAGGAACTGATGCTTTTGAACTGTGGTATTGAAGATTCTTGAGAGTCCCTTGGACTGCAAGGAGATCTAACTAGTCCATTTTGAAGGAGATCAGCCCTGGGAGTTCTTTGGAAGGAATGATGTTAAAGCTGAAACTCCAGTACTTTGGCCACCTCATGCGAAGAGTTGACTCATTGGAAAAGACTCTGATGCTGGGAGGGACTGAGGGCAGAAGGAAAGGGGATGACAGAGGATGAGATGGCTGGATGGCATCACTAATGCGATAGACGCTAGTTTGAGTGAACTCCGGGAGTTGGTGATGGACAGGGAGGCCTGGCATGCTTCGATTCATGGGGTCGCAAAGAGTCAGACATGACTGAGCTACTGAACTGAACTGATAACTAATTTTATATCAATACAAAATATTATATTTACATGTTACCTTTACATTAATATATAATACTTTAAAAATGTAACAGTGCTCTGTGCCAGCACTGCTCTGAGTTTATAGTTTATACTCTCTGGTTTTCATAGTGACACATTTTGCCTTTATGATGTAGATGGATTCTACTACTACCCCCATTTTACGGTTGTAGAAGCTGAGGAAACTGCCAAACACGGGTAGTAAACCTGGATTTGGGTGGACCAAAGCAGCTCTGGTTCACGTGCAGTTAGTTAACGGTGGGGAGGAGGCAGCTCCACTTCTCCCTAGGTTTCCCCTGTGGCTCTGCAGCATCTTTCATTATTCACGAACAGGAATCGGTGACCATGTTGCATTGGTTGGAATACCATAATCCTAACTTGCTGGGCAAGGGCTGTCTGGAGAATTTCTGTCCATCCAGCCTCATGCATAATTCATGAGTAACTGAGTAGGGCCTTTCTTGACCTATCTGAGTTTCCAGGTTGGGCTGCTTGAAGTGAAGTGAAGTCGCTTAGTCATGTCTGACTCTTTGCAACTCCGTGGACTGTAGCCTGCCAGACTCCTATGTCCATGGGATTTTCCAGGCAAGAATACTGGAGTGGGTTGCCATTTCCTTCTCCAAGGTTGGGCTGCTGCAGTATCACTATTCATTATTTATGAGCCAGGTGAGATTGCTTTCTTGTGTTTGCCCTATTTCCCTGTATACAGGGTATTAGATGTAGCAGTGGGCAGACCTGTCTCTTTTGTCCTTGCCCACCTTACGTATTATTCATGAGATGTGGCCTCAGTCACCTTGGCTTCCAGGCTACAGCAAGATGATTCATTATTCACGAGCACTGGGGTGTGGCTTCCATGTTTCAACATTGGCTTTCTGGTTGCAGGTTCCAGCTACCCGGCCTCCTGCATAATTCATGATCAGGAAGTGATGTTGGGAGCCACGTTAGGCATTAGTGACAAAATGGAGGCATGGTCCCCAGTCCCCTCTCCTCATTCCGCAGGCACAGATACTGAGATGAAGGAGTTGGGTCTTGTAATTCTGACTTGTCTTTTCCACTCATCGGCTGAGTTGACAGAAAAGAAATAAGGTGCTTATTGTTCTCGAGATGAGCATAAGAAGGCACAAAACCTTCTGCAGCATTGCTCAGAAAATAATTCATAAAGTTAATCACTGACACTGTTCAAGAATATTCACAAAAAAGTGTTCCACGATGAGCACATAGACCACAACTTGAGGCCATGTGAGAGATTGATATCTAAAGCCTATTTGCAAGGAGAATGTTTATGGCAAAGGAGTTAACTGAATTTCAGGTCAGTTCAGTTGCTCAGTCATGTCCAACTCTTTGTGACCCCATGAATCGCAGCATGTCAGGCCTCCCTGTCCATCACCAATTCCCGGATTTCATTCAGATTCACGTCCATCCAGTCAGTGATGCCATCCAGCCATCTCATCCTCTGTCATCCCCTTTCCTCCTGCCCCCAGTCCCTCCCAGCATCAGAGTCTTTTCCAATGAGTCAACTTTTCGCATGAGGTGGC